>PISX010012926.1:0-58866 GCA_004024625.1 Mellivora capensis
CAGTCCTCAAAGAGTCACAACTAGAGGGAGATGGGGACACCGTGGCCGGCACACAAAGGGGAGCCCTCTGCCGGCCTCTGGAGACGGGGACAGTGGCCGCGTCCGCAGCCACAGCTGGAGGCCGGGGCTTGGTGTGAGGAAGGCTGCACCTAGAACTCCAAGGGGAACATTCCTGAAGCGAAGGAGGAGTGTACATCCAGCTGTGGCAGCCTGAATTTCCTTTTGATAAAAGCCAATTCTGGTGTCTGGATCCTCTCCGCTCCACGCAGCCTTCTGCTTTGTGCGTCTGACATCTGGACACCAGAGCTTGTGCTTGGGACTGACCTCCCCGGATGAGGTCACACAAACTGGCAATCTGGGGAGAAGCTGGTTTCTTAGCAGTCCCTGCTTCACAGACTGACCTCACTCAGGATAAAACCTGTAAAACGGACTTTCTGGATGCTTTTCTCCTCCTTTCCCTCCTGAATCCAAGGTTTCCTACAAGTTGCTCTGTCGGCCTCTGAACTGCCCTCAGCCTCTCTGCCTTGCGTTTCTCAAACTGGAAGTGACAGACATGTCACCTGCGGATCTTGCAGAATGCAGGCTTATCTCAGCGGGTCTAGGACAGAGCCTGAGAGGCTGCATTTCTAACAGGACCTCCAGCGACTCTGACGCTGGCCCACAAGCCATACTCTGAGGAGCAAAGCTCCACCCATCCCAGAGGATTTCTGGACAGCTCCCCTCCTTGGGCCTCTTCCCCAAAAACCTGTAATGGTCCCAACAGGTGGTGGCCCAAGCTGCAAACACCCTCGATTCTTACCCAGGATGGAACGGGGGCTCCCCGAGGCACAGGGACTTCCCCAACGTCACACAACTCGGAAGTCATTATCTGAACTCAGGAAGGGACTGGATTTAGTCCCAGCATCCTCCTCTGTGTCCTCATCACACTTAACACTATCTAAACTTAGCCTGTTTCACTGATAAGGCTCTGTTCCTCTCCTTTCCTCTGCCCACATCCCCAACACGCAGGCCGTCTGTAAGGCTCCAAAGGAGCAGGGAACACACTTGTCTTGCACCTGGCTAGATCTTTGGTATAAAGATAAACCCCGAGCTCATGGGGGGGGGGGGGGGGGGGGGGCGCACTTGAAAATATCTGTTGCATGAATAAAAGCAAACGAAACAAATGGCATCTTCTTCCAGAAGGAGCTAGAACAAGGACCTTGGCCATTCTGGGCCCTGGGGAGAAGTCATCAGTGTCCATCATGGAGAAGCCTGGGAGGGCACTGCTGTGTGCATTCAAGACCAGAGACAGACAGAAGCTAGCACCCCCTCCCACCCCAGCAAGAACTTCCACCCTAGTCACAGGGAAAGGTCACAGATACACGAGACTTCAGCATACTTCAGAAAAAGTACAAACAAATACAATCAAGACCAAACAGAACATCACTTTCTGGGTGGAGAGGTTCCGGGGAGACCCGTGGGGTTCACTTTAGACCTCTTCAGTCAGGGAGGGCTTTTTAGGAGGGGGGCTTGGGACAGCAAGGCAGAGGATACACTCAATTTTCCAGATAAATGTTCAAACAGGATACTTTACCAAATGATGGTTTTGGAGGGGTTTTGTTTGTTTGTTTTTAATGTCTTCTTGGCTCGGATGCAGTCCCCGGCCATCCTACCAAACACTAATCCGAGTGCTGCTGTGGGATACCTTGTCCGTATGATTAAGGTCCACGATCCTCCTCAAGGAAAGCAGGGGATTCTAGATCATCTGGAAGAGCTTGATTCAAGGGGTTGAAAGGCCTCAAGAACAGAGCGGAGGATTCCTGAAGACAAAATTCTGCCTGTGGACAACAGCTTCAGTCCATGCCCACGACTTCCAGCCTGGCGACCAGCCTGGAACATTTAGGGTTATTGGATGGTCCCCCCCATCACCTGCGCCAGCGGCTTGAAGTACAGCTCCTCGTGCAGGTCTTTCCGACCAACGATTCCTGGGTCGACCCTGGCTGATACTCCTGAAAAGCTGGGTGATCTTGCCCCGCAGGACAGCAACACGGCTTCTTCCAACACTGGGGGGGGTTCATGACGGAAGGCACCATAGTCCTTTCCATTGAGTATTCATTTAAAGTGGCTCCATGCCTGGTGCCTGGGAGGCTCAGTCAGTGAAGTGTCTGCCTTTGGCTCATGTCATGATCCCAGGGTCCTGGGATCGAGCCCCACATCGGGCTCCCTGCTCAGCAGGAAGCCTGCTTTTCCCTGTGCTCTGCCCCAGCATGTGTTCTATCTCCCTCTTTCTCTCTCTCTCAAATAAATCTTAAAAAAAAAAATAAAAAAATAAAGTGGCTCCATGTTTGGCACATACACTCAAATCACAGAGTAGGAAAGGAAACCATATTCCCCCCCGCCACTTGCCATCTTCTCCCACCGCCTTATGGTTTTCTTGCATAAGTTCTAGGTTGTCAAACTGTCTACAAGGACATTACCTTCAGAATATTAAAAAATACATTTTTAACTCTCCCACCTTGGAACGGCGTTCAAGAGCAAATTAGAGGCAGACGCTCTCCCACGGCTGCCCTCTCTGGGAGGAGAGGGATGGGCAGGAGAGAAGCGGTACCCTCCTTGGTGGCCTAAGCGCCACACCGCATCCCACTGCGGGGCTGGCAGGGCGCCACTGGGGCACCCGACGCACTCTCATAGGCTCGATGTATAGACGTCCTGCCAACTAAGTCACGCTTGGTCTGCCTCCATCCTGCTGCGACCACTGTACTTACCATGGGGGCCAAGCTCCCCCACAACCTAGCCACTGCCAGCCTCCAGTCCCGGCGAGGCCACAGAAACGAGAGGCAAGAGCTCATGCTCGCCCCATTTCCAAGCACCAGGAATGCTCACCTGTGATCCTATCTCAGTTTGCTTCCTTTGGTGACCCCCACCTACCCCCTTCCACCCTCTCCCCAGGACCCCTGCCAAGCCAACAGCCCTCTTCGGAGATCCCCAGCCCATGCCAGGAGCAGCACCAGCCCTGAAGCCAGATACCACGGAAGAGCCACGTAATCTGCAGAAGGCTGCTTCCTCTCTGAACTCGAGCATCTTCCCAGCGCAGAGCACAGCGCAGCTGTTAGGAAGGCGACAGATACTACCAGTGAAGATAAGCTATTACGTCCTGGACATGCTGACCGCGCTCACGTACTCGGCGATGGCAGAGGCATGCCTACGCTCGAGGGAGCTCTTGGGGCAAACGCTTTAACCTAAGTGGCAAAAACACAAGGAAAACACACACATCCTTTTCGCACAAGTGCCAGCTTCCTTACACCCCGACAAACCTGTCGAAGCAGCTCTTGGGTCCCAGGCTCTAAAATGTACACACACGGCAGACGGTCTTCAAGGGCAAACCCTGGGAAGTCCATCAGCCCCGGAGAGCCCGAGGTGTTCCTGAGGGTGTAGAACACAGGCAAAGAACTTCTGAATGATCCAAGAGTGGGCGGGCCCTCTGGAGAGCCACGGGTCTGATCCTGTCAGCTTGGGTAGAGATCAAAGAACTGGGGTCCAAAGGTGTGACAAGAGGTGGCCCAGGCTGCGCAGACAAAACCCAGTGACAAAGGAACTGGAACCCAGAGCCACCTCGTGAGCACCTGCACTGGAGGCCGGAACACCTCAGCGCGAGAGGACAGCTCGAGCCTTCAGTTCCGAGGCTTCCGCTGGCTTCCACAGATGCTGCCAGGTCCCTCGGCTGACCATGCCAAGCGAAGATTTTCAAGTACAGTAAGTACAGAGAACACAACCAGCTCCCAGCCCATCAGCGAGGCAGGCAGGCTGGTGACAAGGAGGCAGCTCCGAGAAGTGTGACTGCAGACAGATGGTGCCAGTGAGCTGGAAAGTCGGGAACTGAATTAAGTAAGACGCCACTAAGCATAAGAGGGATCCCAGAGTCTGTCAGGGAGTGTACATGGGGCTGCAACGTGAGCCCGGGCCTCAGGTGTGAGCAGACAGGAACAAAACTGGGGGTCCTGTATCTCCCTCAAGTTGCTACTACCCAACATCACCAACGACTGGCAGCCTGGCAAGGAGGCCGTCTGGACCACAGGCTGGAAGGCCCACAGCGCCGACCCATGTCCAGCTCCTCCCTGCCTCCAGCCACGCTCAAACCATCGTATCCACGCCTCACAAGGACCACAGAGTCTCTCCCCAAAGGAGGGCCACGTGTCAGCTTCCAAAGACGCCTCTTCTTTTTGGGGGCAGGAACGTCCTCTTTCTACATGGCAAATGTCTACCTCTCCTTCCATCCTCCAGCAGGAAAGCCTCCAACTGTGGCCACTTTGCTGGCAACCAAGTCACATTGTTGATGTCACTTCCTCCTGATGCCCTTTAAGACCCTGGAATTGTTTTCACACATTTTAGGTCTCCACAACTTAGATCCGACCTACCAGTGTTAAGACTAGAGAGCCAAGAGTCTTGGAGAAACATGCCACTTGTCTGGAGCGGATTTGGTTTCTCAGAAACGGGACTGGTCACAGCTGAATGTGTTCTACTCCACGGATAAAGGCAAGAGTCCTTCTCCCAGCCATGCCTGCCTGGGTCCCCAGGGGCCTAGGACAGGGAAGGTAGGAAGTTCACTGCAAATCTAGACCCATGACGATGAGCAATGACCACAACCCTCCCTCTCCAATGGCTCCCGTTCTCTCCTGTATGCTTTCTGTTTCCCAAACACACCCAGCAAGCTCCCATGGCACAACTTTTTAGCAATCACTTCCTCTTTTGTCTAACACACTAAAGTCCTACCTGACCTCGGAGAAGCCCCCTGACCAGCCTAAAGCAGCACCCCAGTCATATGCGCGAGACATTCTGTGTCACATTGCCCAGTTTCATTTCCTTCAAACCACTCATCATTGCCTAAAAATATCTTGCTTACTCTACTCTGTCTCACCCCGCAAGCCGTCAGTTGTTTAAGGACAAGAGAGTGGGTCTGTCTTGTTCACGACTATATCCCCAGTGCCTGGAATGTACCCGGCATAGAGTAGATGCTCAGTAATCTAACTGAATGAATGTCAGTGAATGGATTTCACGGTTAGAGGGCAGGCCCTGGCATCAGACACATGTGGGTTCAAATGCTGCCTCCAGTCATTAGCATTGTGACCTTGAGAAACTAATCTTATCCAAGATCACACAGCTAATAAGGTTTCGATACATGTGCCACCAGGTTTGTAGAAGAATTAGGTTTTTTAAAATCTTGGGACTCCAGCTTCCAAGCATGCTTAACAAACTTGAAGTCCTAAGTTGACATCCGTAGTGATCTTTTCTCATTTAATGAAGAAGGTGACGGCGGCAGCCTATACCATAACGATGACAGGCCACTGGCAGCCAAAGATACCATCCAACTTCTCAACTTCTGCTAAAGAACAGAGCAGTGCAACAAAGGGGAGCCAGCATGGAGCTTGGAGTCGGGAGAGCCCAACCTGACAAGCCTTTCCATCACTGCTGACCGCAGGAGTGAAGAACAAACAAGATGGTAGATTCACGTGAAACACTTTCTAAATGCTAAGGCACCATATTCACGAGTATTATCAATATTAAAAATGTTCTTAGGGGGCACCTGGGTGGCTCAGTGAGTTAAAGCCTCTGCCTTTGGCTCAGGTCATGATCTCAGGGTCCTGGGATCGAGCCCCGCATCGGGTTCTCTGCTCGGCAAGGAGCCTGCTTCCCCCTCTCTCTCTCTGCCTGCCTCTCTGCCTACTCGTGATCTCTGTCAAATAAATAAGTACAATCTTTAAAAAAAAAAAAAAAGTTCTTGTCCCTGGTTTAATAGTCCTCAGACCCTGGAAGCAGTGCTTATTTCCTTGGGCATCTTGAAATTTATTTGGCTAGTGAATGCGTACCCGGACAGGCACGGTGGTATATGATTTACTCAGGGCAAAAAACTCTTGAAAGAGCATATTGCAGGCTCAAAGAAGAGAATAGTCACCTCTCAGCACGTGGAGAAACAACAGGCAGAACTTAACTTCCCAAATAAGAGAAAGTGTCAAGTACAGGGTGGTGGAGGTCCAGAGACTGGGGTTCGATTCCCAGCTCTCCCACTAACTGGCCGAGTGACTTTAGGAGGTCACAGACCACCTCTAGGTGGCTGACTTTTCAAAGGCCCTGCAATACTTGGAGATCGAGAAACAGGCTCTTTTCCATCCACAGAGACTCTACAGTCTGCAGTTGGCTGGAGGTAGAGAGGAGAGAAGACAGGGCAAGGCTACAAGAGAAATATCATCAACACCAAGAAGCCGTCCTATGAATGGTCCTCCAGGGGAGCAAACTTGGGGCAACCCCCTGAGCAATCATGAGGCTCGGGGTCTGCATGAGCAGCTAAATCACTGAACCAAAACCAGGACTAATTCCAGACCCCCCGCATGTGCTCTGTCTCCCTCCAGGACTGTATCTCTAATGTACAAAGAGGATATGAAAATGTGGTTCATACAGAATTCTCATTTGACAAAACTTTCCAGAAATTCATCTGAGCCATACTTATGCTAAGAATTCTACTTTGGTTTAAGGCTTTACCACCGAAAACCTGAAACATACACAAAAGTCGAGTGTGAGTACCAATGAATGAACTCTCATGAACTCGTCATCAATTTCATGCACCCCCAGCTTGCAGGCACTGGGGTCTCATCCACACTCACTCACTTCCTCATCAGCCCTTCATTTTAAAGCGAATCCCAGCTGACCTCTTATTCCGAAAGAAAATGACCTAGTATGCATTTTTTAAAGAACCTTTCTTGGGGCACTTGGGTGGCTCAGTCGGTTAAGTGGCTGTCTTCGGCTCCTAGTCCCAGGGTTCTGGGGTTGAGCCCCACATCGGGCTCCCTGCTCAGCAGGGAATTTGCTTCTCCCTCTCCCTCTGTGTGCTTGTGCTCTCTCTCAAATAAATAAATCTTTAAAAAATAAAATAAATCCTTAAAAAATAAAGGGTCTTTTTTTTTTTTTAAGATTTTATTTATTCCGGGTCGTGATCCCGGAGTCCTGGGATCGAGTCCCACATCGGGCTCCCAGCTCCATGGGGAGCCTGCTTCTCCCTCTGACCTCCCCTCTCATGCTCTCCCACTCTGTCTCTCTCTCTCTCTCAAAATAAATAAATAAGATCTTTTAAAAAAAGAATATATGTGTGTTAGAAAAAAAAAAGATTTTACTTATTTATTTGACAGAGAGAGAGACACAGCAAGAGAGGGAACACGGACAGGGGGAGTGGGAGAGGGAGAGGCAGGCTTCCCGCAGAGCAGGGAACCTGATGCGGGGCTCAATCCCAGGACCCCGGGATTGTGACCTGAGCTGAAGGCAGAAGGTTAATGACTGAGCCACCCAGGCGCCCCAGGACCTTTCTTTAAACATATCTGAAAAGAAAAACACACTTGCAACACCGTTATCTCACCCAATATTACAACTTTTTTCAAATAGCCAATGGTTCTAATTTTTTTAAACTGTTTTAATTCAGGTACAAATAAGTTCAAACACCTGAATGGGTTAATGGGTCTATTCTAAGCTACAGGCTTACCTGCCATCTTTTCTTTATAAATTATTGGTCATTATTTAAAAACTCGGGTTACTTTCCTACGGCGTTCCACAGTGTGGATTTCGCTGATGGCATCCCGTCAGGGGATGATTCCTCTGCCCCGTAGACAGCATTTAAAAACATCTGTTAAATCTGGAGGCTTCATCAGATTAGCGTTCATTTTTTTTTTTTGCCAAGGCCACATCAGGAGGCATATCCTGTCTGCTCATGTCCCCTTTCATGTTGCCCAACACTGCTGGTCACGACCTAAATCCAGGATTTTAGCAAGTATTTAAAATGATACGATTTTATCATCCCCTCTTCATCTCTTAGCTATACTTCTACACAGAGACGCTTCCTTTTTTCTACACCAGCTCCTTGGTCATCCTAAAGTACCCTTCATAAATGTTTCTTTTCTTCACCAGTCTTCAAAATAATGAGTTAACTTCAAAGCATCCTACAAAAGTGATGGCTTGGGGCGCCTGGGTGGCTCAGTGGGTTGGGGCGCCTGGGTGGCTCAGTGGGTTAGGGCCTCTGCGTTCGGCTTGAGTCATGGTCCCAGAGTCCTGGGATCCAGCCCCGCATCAGGCTCTCTGCTCAGCAGGGGGCCTGCTTCTCTTCCTCTCTCTCTGCCTGCCTCTCTGCCTGCTTGTGATCTCTGTCAAATAAATAAATAAAATCTTTTTTAAAAAAAGTGATGGCTTTTCTTCAGTAGCATTATAAACTCAGGTATTTAATCCTGTGTGATCTATTTCTATCCACTCCAGTATGATCTTTAATGATGCTCAGAACGTCACCTCGTTTGCCCGTGGGAGCCTCTTAAGGTTGGTTCCTGGGTCCTTTTACAACATGACCCTGGAGGGGCGCCTGGATGGCTCAGTGGGTTGAGCCTCTGCCTTCGACTCAGGTCCTGATCTTGGGGTCCTGGGATCAAGCCCCGCATCAGGCTCTCTGCTCTGTGGGGAGCCTGCTTCTCCTCCCCGCCCCCGCCTGCCTCTCTGCCTCCTTGTGATCTGTCAAATAAATAAATAAATAAAATCTTAAAAAAAAAAAAAAAAAAACAGGACCCTGAAAGTTCCTTCATAGCTTCCCTGCTATCTGGTGGAATGGGGTGCTCCAGGCACATCCTGGGGATCTCCTGCCCCAGATCTGAAAGCAGCCTTTTCTCCAAAAAGCTCAGATTCCTTTTAGTGGGAAATGGTATTTGGCAATCATGATCTGGACACCAAGAATGTTCACTGTCATTGTTTATTGGCCTTGCCAGTAGACAAAGCTAGAACGCAATTTTTTTAATAACAAAACGCTTCACGAGTTCATACTGCACATCCAATTCAAACTCAGGTCAGCGGGGATTTGATCTAACCTCGTTCTCACGCTTGTGTTGCCTTCATACCAATATAATCAGTCATTTACTCCATCCCACAACAAATATAAAGGATCTCAGAAGATCAATGCCAACACTGCCATCACCAGTGATGTTCAAATCAGTCTAGAATGTTTTCTACACTTCTGGTATCTTTATGGTGTATGCCACTAAGAATGTACAATCAAATCACTGTGGTTCATAGCCAGTTGGCAGAGTTGCTCGGTTTCTCTCTGTGGGTCATGCCAACCAGCTCAACTTCATTTGGTTTTCTCAGGGATTGCTTTTTACTGAAAAATTATGTTAAAAAATTCACATGACTTGAGGTGCAAACTAACAAAACAAGGAATCTTCAAAGAAGATAAAGTTTGGGGGCGCCTGGGTGGCTTAGTGGGTTAAGCCTCTGCCTTCTGCTCAGGAAATTATCTCTAGGTCCTGGGATCTAGTCCTGCATCAGCTCTCTGCTTCCTCCTCTCTCTCTCTCTCTGCCTGCCTCTCTGCCTACTTGTGATCTCTGTCAAATAAATAAATAAAATCTTTAAAAAAAAAAAAGATAAAATTTTATTCCTTTTCCCTCCAGGTTATTTATTCTCTTCTCTTGGGGATTACTTTAATTACCATTTAATTTTGGTGTTCTGTTTTTGGGGTTTTGTTGTTTTGTTTTGTTTTTTTTGCTTTAAGATTTCTAAGCAATCTCTATACCCAACATGGGGCTCGAACTCACAATGCTGAGATCAAGAGTCACACGCTCTACCAGCTGAGGCAGCCAGAACCCCACCACTTTTCTTAATGCAAATACATATTCTCTCTTTTCTTAAACAGAATCTCTCCCTTTTGCTTAATACATCTGAGAGATTACTGCATTACAGATACACCCTCCCCTCCCTCCCTCAGACACCACAGTCTATCCACCCCGTGCTCCCAGGAAGAACAAGTGGGTCATGTTCAGCCATTTGTTAGTACAAATAGCGCTTCAACAGCACAATACATACTTTTAAAAAATATTTCTGTCAGGGGGGCGCCTGGATGGCTCAGTCGGTTAAGCAACCGACTCGATTTCAGCTTGGGTCACAGTCTCAGGGTCATGAGATGGAGCCCCATGTCAGGCTCCATCCTCAGCAGGGAGTCTGCCTGGAGATTCTTTCCGTGCACTGCCCCCAGCTCACCTACACATGCATTCACTCTCTAAGATTAACAAAAAAAAAAAAAAATCAGTAAACCTTTGAAATAGAAGCCTAGAGTTAGGATTGCTAGATCAAAGAGGATATACATATTTAAATGTACTCGTTAACTGCTCAGTCCCCTACAAAGACAGGTAGGACACCGCTCCGCATTCCCCCCAGCAAGTGGGAATGTATGTATCCAGGTCCCCAGCAGACTGGTCAACAGAGTAGGTGATCAAACTTTTGTAGTTTTACCAATATTTTCGGTGAGAAATGAGATCCTGGTATAGTCTTAATTACTTTCATGAATCAAGTTGAGCATGACTTCATATGGTTATGAGCCATTTGTAATAACGGTTCTTCATATTTCTGATAAGAAGTTCAAAAATCTGTCGTTGATCAGCCGAAGAACAGAGAGACCTCTGCCATGGGGAAGATGAGGACCATGTAAGATGGCCTGCTTGTGAAAAGAGCCACAGCATACAAGCCAAGAATACCAGCTCCCAGTTAGAAAAGTTTTTTAAAAGATACCTATTATTGTAACAACCAAAACCATAAAGCAGTGCAAATCAATCCAGTGCAAGGTGGAGAAAAAAATATAAAATTTTATTAAAAGACACTCATGAAGATCTAAATAAAGAGATATGCCATATTCATGAACTGGAAGACTGACAATCATAAGGATGTCAGCTATCACTGAAATCATTCTAGAAGTTCAATTTAATTCTGATTAAAATAAGGATGTTTGTATCAGTTTCTCCTGTACTGATTGGTCGTTTTAAGTAAGCTCTATACCCAAAGCGGGGCTTGAACTCATAACCCCGAGATCAAGAGTCACATGAGCCAGCCGGACACCCCTGGTTTGTCTTTCTGGCTCGAGATTTTTGAAGAACTCACTAATCTAAGATTTTTAGGAAAGAGCAAAGTCCCACGAATAATGAAGACCTTAAGGTTGGGAATCCTCCTACTGAATAAGAAGACTTATAGTGAAGCAATAATAATTAAAATAGAGGTTCTAAAGGAATGAGAGACAAAGAGACCAAGAGAACAGAGCAGTAAAGCCTTGAAACAAACCTCCACATCTTGCAGACACTTGATATAGGACAGCAGTGACGCAGCAAAAGGAGTGAAGAGACAGGCTAAGATGGTGCCAGGACAACTGGTTATCTACATAGAAGAAAAAATAAAATTAGACTCCTATTTCTAGCCATGCATAAAAATAAATTCCAGAGCTAAATGAGAAAGGCAAATCTTATAAAACTCAAGATATAGAATAGCACCATTAGGCTCTCAGAGTACAGAGTTCTTAAAAGGCAAAGAAAGCATAAATGAAAAGACCACTGCATTTTCTATTAAAATCTAGATCTTTTATACCACAAAAGATAGGACAATGATAGTGAAAAGACAAGCCAGAGTGGAAAAAGACCATTGTAATACACATAACGAAGCTCAGGCTTCAGAGAAGTCTTTGACAAGTCAACAAGGCAAACACTAAAGACTCCATTGAAAAATAAACAAGAGATAGGAACAAACAATTCACACAAGGAAGAAAAAAATGGCAAAATGGAAGAACGGATGCTCACTAGTAATGAGGGAAATGTAAATTCTGATACTTCACATTCAGCATATCTAGCAAAAAAAAAAAAAAAGAAAGAAAGCTAAGAAAACCAAGTGTGAGCATGAGTGTGAAGCAAAGCAACAAGTACACACTGCTTGTCAGTTTACCTCCCTCCAGTGATCTTACAATATTTAATGAAGCGGTTAACAGTGCGATCTTGGATAAATCACTAAATGGAGCCAAGCCTGAGCTTCAACCTGTATAGAGTCAAAAGAAAGGCAGAGATGGCCTCAAGATGTCCAAGAATCCGCCACATGTCCATAGCCACCTCTGGCCAGGTTGTGAACAGGCCCAGGACACGCCTGCAGACTCAAACCAGATGCTCGGTGGATATTTATTAAACTATCCATCAACAAGACTGTGTTTATGGTTAGCCTTAAGCATGATTAGGGACTGGTTCTCTAACTCTGTTTTATGGGTTTTGTGGGCTCCACAGAAAGAATAAATCAAGCAGGGGTTGACCAAATCCAACCCAGCACACACTGCCAACATTTAAATGAGACCCAAAGTCTACAAAGCAAGCAGAGACCACCCACCGCCCCCCCCAACCCAGCCACTGTCCCAGTGGGAGATTAGTGCTAATGGAATCACATGCATGGGGAAGAAGGATCAAGGGAACCAACCCATGACTGTGATGCCATCAGAGCTAGCCCATCAGAGAGCTAAGTCCACTTTCAGGGTGAGGCAAGAGTATGCTAAGGCCTTCTCCCTACCCCGAAGGGTAACAATCAGTCCTGTCCCACCCATCGGCTGAGAGCTGAGCTACATACTCTGCCATGAGCACAAGTCCCTCTTCTGATACACACGTGGACATAACAGACTTTGAGGAAGGCTGTAGACCAGCATGTTACACCTACTGAATTCTCAGTCACAGAAGAACTGGAATGCAAAAAGGAACTTAAGAGTCCAGCTTCCCCACGGCGCCAGTGGCTCAGCAGATTAAGTATCCAACTCTTCTTTTTTTTTTAAGATTTTATTTATTTATTTGACAGACAGAGATCACAAGTAGCCAGAGAGGCAGGCAGAGAGAGAGGAGGAAGCAGGCTCCCCGCTGAGTAGAGAGCCAGATGTGGGGCTCGATCCCAGGACTCTGGGATCATAACCTGAGCTGAAGGCAGAGGCTTTAACCCACTGAGCCACCCAGGCGCCCCTAGTATCCAACTCTTGATTTCAGCTCAGGTTGTGATCTCAGGAGTCATGGGGTCAAGCCTCATATCAGGCTCCACGCTCAATGGGGAGCCTGCTTCAGAGTCTCTCTCCCTTGACCTATGCCTCTCCCCTGGGCATGCTCTCTCGCACTTGCTCTCTAAAATAAGTCTTAAAAAAAATTTTTTTTTATGTTATTGCCCCAAGACCTACCACTGTATCTGGCCCGCCATAGCACTCAGAAAGTACTTACCCACTGCAATAACAAAATTATCTTCCATGATCCTCTAGTCTTAGCACGTTCCCACTTGTTCTCTTGCTGGAGGGGCAGGGAGCGGGGGAACATTTTTCCAGAACCAGCTTAGAGAGATGGCGTGCAATATGGCAGGGGCTCTGGAGTCCCAGTCCTGCTGGAAACAGCCTTTCACCGGTCAAGGGATGAAGGACACTTGGAGGCTAAGACCTAATTTTCCTACCTGTAGGTAGAAATAATGGTCTCAGAGGACCTGCATATCAAACACAGTAATTCAAGTGTCTGAGAAACTGCAGGAGCAAGCTGGCTATGTGAGGAAGGAGGCAGAAAAGCAGGGGCATCTAGAGGCCCCAGTCTGCAGAGTGTGCGACTCTTGATCTTGAGGTTGTAGGTTTGAGCCCTGCCCTGGGTGTAGAGATTACTTAAAAATAAAATCTTTTCAGGGGCGCCTGGGTGGCTCAGTGGGTTAAAGCCTCTGCCTTTGGCTCAGGTTATGATCCCAGGGTCCTGGAATCGAGCCCCACATGGGGCTCGCTGCTCAGCAGGGAGCCTGCTTCCTCCTCTCTCTCTGCCTGCCTCTCTGCCTACTTGTGATCTGTCAAATAAATAAATAAATCTTTAAAACTAAATAAATAAATAAAATCTTAAAAAAAAAAAAAAAAAGAAAAGAAAAAGCAGCTGCCAAACACCTGCCTCCCCAAGGAGCCATGTCTCTCTGATGGCAAACACTTTTGCTGTGGGTCTTATCTACTGCCACTGTCACAGGAAGGTGGTTGTAAGGGCCTGCGCCTGGGAGTGTAGAAGGGGATTAGTATTCAAATCCTCTCGACCATTTCATCCAGGAAGGCGTGCCATCCTGCACCTCCTAAGGATCTGAGAATTATTAATGCTCAATAAGGCATGGAATTCGAGTATTCTTTTTCACATATTAGTTTCATTTTTCCAGGTTCACTCAATGCATGTAATACATATGGAACCCAAACCATGTATGGGCACTGGGTACACAAATATGAATTACTGTCTCTGTGGCCAGAGAAGCAAGACAGCTGTTAAGGAGAGAATACGTGGAGATGAATAAATGGCAATCCACTAAATCATCAGTTGTAAACGATTGTGCAATGGATAGCACAGACTCTCAGAGAAACACTTCCTTTTCTTGGAAATGTCAACAAACACCAGATTTATCACTGGTGGAGTGAAAAGTTCAGTGGGACGAGGTCGGGCCTTCAGGTTCTGCTCTTCATCCTGCCATGGGAGAGCACAGACACCGCAGATGAAATCCTCTGTTCCACTCCCCAATTATTCCACACAAACCCCCAATTATGTGTGCCTCTATTTTAAGAAAACCCACTAACTGAAACACTGAACTTCTTAAAACAAGAGAGTGAATACCCTTCAATTTACTCTACAAAAGCCCTCTTCAACTTGACAATAGTCTATTTACCCTTTATGTAGCAGGGAGGCAGGGGTCAGAGGAGACCCAGATATGGCACACAGGAGCCCCGGATGGCAGCAGATCCAACCCTACCCTTCCTTGGATCAACAGCCTGGACCTTGTCCCTTTCATCTCTTTGTACTTGAGCCCCTCCCCCACCTGTAAGACACCAGAGCTGAATTCTCACAGCTGAAATCTCAGCGGATCCCTGAGGTCCCCTCCAACTCCAAGAGTCTGATTCTGTTGGACTCTTCCCATTCCTTCTGCAGACCATCCCCCTTTCCTGATGAAGTCACATCCCAATTACCTAATGTCCACATACTGGTTGACAGATCAATTAGAGCAAACAGCCAGAATGCAGCCAGACGGCACATGGTGCTCCCCGTGTTCCCAGCTGTACAGTGCCCGCTCTCAGGGGTGTGGGAAGAAGGAACTGGTGTTCTTTCTTCCCTTAACTGCTCATCAATATGTTGCTCAAGTGCAACCACATGTAAACAGAATTTATTCACCACTTGTCTTATGTTCTCAAATATTTACACCTTTTGCTGATTCATGGGGAGGAAAACAACTTTTAAACTCTCAGTCAGCAGTTTGCCCAATCATAGAGGAAATAAAAAGATGGAACACCAATTCTGGGAAAATGGCAGCAATGGGACCACATAATTATCGGGCCCTCAGCAATCCTTAAAAACGGGGCAACTAATTAACAAAATTAAAAACTCATGGACAACATAAAAAAAAAAAGTGGTGACAAGGTAGCTCCATAATCCCCAAAATACATGTGGATGGGTACAAATCAGCAGCCAACATAGTGTTGGTGTCTGTGTGGGGAAAAAACAAAGGGAAGCAATGGGCCCGTGAGGATGGAGAGAAGAGAACCCCAAAAGGGCCAACAGGTACTCACTGAAGACCACATTAGGAAAAGTGGAGAACCACATTTGTTGTGCAGGGCCCACAACGAGGTCCAAAGGGTGGGGGCAGCTCCAGCCTCCATGAACTTTCAACGGACTTACCAGGACGGGATCTCACAGAGGAGAAACCACCCACAGCAGAATCAAAATTGGGTGGGGCAGCCAACAGGGACAAAGGAAAGAAAAGATTCCAAAAAAAGTAGGAGCAGGAAACAGAGCCTAATGTTGTCCTAATCTAACTGAAAACAGAAGAAGTGTGGAGTCAAAAATCCTCCTGAACCTCACATCCTTTTAAAAATTCCGGAAAGCAAGTTCACATAAAAATTAAAGAAAGTATCAGGGTCAACTCCATAGGCAGCTCTAGAAGAAAAAGAATAAGGACCAAACAAAATAGCCCTGGAGATGTGGAACAATGAAAACATGTCAGAGAGACATTCGAAAAATGTTAAAATGTAACATCATTTCAAAGTGAGCTAAAATTATTTTAAAAAGTAAATTATGCAAGACATGAAAACATAAGTTAGAATTATAAAAATTCAGAAGTGACTAAATTCAAGAAAATCAGAAATTTTAAAAATAATCATTTTAGAAACAAAAACTAAACTATAAGAAGGAAAAAATAGACCTAACAAAACTCCTGAAAAGTCAGGAATGTGTTCAGATGGAAAATACACATCAAAGGGATTTGAACGACAAATAGTGAAGATGGACAAAGAAGAACCAACATAGGGTTAAGAGGGGCCCTTGCAAAACAAAATCAAAGCAGGGGAATAGAACTCTAAGAACAGAAACTCAAACTACCCCCTATACATACATACATATATATATATATATATATATATATATATATATATATATATAGAAAACCTCACAGAGAGCATATCATGTACCTGAGAACACAGACTCAGAATAAAGACACACTCTAAGAAAACTATAAGGCATACCTAGACCTAGAAATATTGTTCCATGAGTCCTTCAGGATCCCAGAGAATGAACTTCAGATAATTAAAATGACAAGACACAAGGATAGAAGTATTTGAAGTATATAGACATTAAGGAATAAGGCTAAGTGGGCATTAAAAGGGAGCGATTACAGTGTGTAAAGGCCATGTGACTGTATTAGTCTCCTACAGCTACTGTGACAAATTTTCACACGTTTGGTGACTTGGGATAACAGCAACTTATTCTGTTACAGTTCTGGAGGCCAGGAGTCCAAAATCTTTTTCTCCAACCAAAATCATGGTGTTGGCAGGCTATCCTCTCTCCAAGGGGTCTAGGGGATAGTTCGTTCCTTTCTCGTCCAGCTTCTGGTGGCCACATCATCCCATTTCTGCCTCCAGGATCACCCGGTTTTTTTTCCTTTTCTGGAAGTGATTGGTTTCTGCCCCCTCCTTAGAAGGGCATGTATGGTGGCTTTTAGAACCCACCTGGATCATCTCCCTTCTCAAGATCCTTCATCACAAATGCAGTCTTTGCCATATAAAATAACAAGTGCAGGTACTAGAGATCAAGACATGGACACCATCAGGGGCCGTATGTTACTCAGAGTACTGCAAGGAGCTAGGACAGCCATTCTTTTGACTGGCAGAGTACAGGGCGGCCTGGCAAACAAGGCTTTTGAACGTGTTCAGCGTTATAACTGATGCTGGAGTTAGTATCTGCTATTTGGAGACAGCAGCCTGGGTATTATGGGATGGACCAAACGAGTAATTACAGGATATTGAATTCTATCATTCCCTATGCACTTGAAAACTAGAATTCAGTGTGATAGCACAGATGAAATAGAGGTTAAGAAGAAACCTCACTGTCTGGGGCACCTGGGTGGGGGGGACTCGGTTAAATACCCAATTCTCCATTTTAGCTCAGGTCATCATCTCAGGGTTCTGGGATTGAGCCCCAGGTCAAGCTCCACACAGAGTCTGCTCATCTCTCTCCCTCTGCTGCTCCTCACCCCTGCTCACACATTCTCACTCTCAAATAAAATCTTAAAAAAAAAAAAATTAAAAGAAAAAAAATTAAAAAAAAGAAACCTCGGTCTTATAGTTGAGTTAGAAATAGGACTATGCACTAACCATAGCACATAAACCTGGCGATTCACAGACATGTACCCCTGGGGATAAAAATATGTTTATAAAAAATAAAAATTAAAAAAAAATAGGACTATGAACTCATAAGTACATTTATATATGTCACAATCATTCTTGAGCTCTCTTTGTATGTATTTTCCCATGATGATTTTTATTTAGAAATAAAAGTCAGCATTGGGGCGCCTAGGTGGCTCAGTTGGTTAAGCAGCTGCCTTCGGCTCAGGTCATGATCCCGGGGTCCCAGGATTGAGCCCCGCATTGGGCTCCCTGCTCTGTGGGGAGCCTACTTCTCCCTCTCCCTGCTGATCCCCCTGCTTGTGCTTGCTCTGTGTCAAATAAAGTCTTTAAAAAAATAAATAAAAATCAGCATCTCAGGTGACCATACAGTGGTCTTGAAAAATCACCTTGCATTAAAAGATACCAGAAATGGCAGATTCCAGTCTGAGGCAGAAAAAAAAATAGGAGGAGCCAAAGAGAGGAGAGGGGGAAGGAGAACAGCAAGAGAGCAGGGAAGACGGAGAGAAAAATCTCCCAGACCCAAAAGAGAGGCCAGCTACCAGGTAGTGTGCATTCACCAACGCAAAGAAAGACGTATCACGGGATGGGGAGGGAGATGTGGATCAGCCCTGGCGGGTCCCACATGACACATCAAGGCAATCATCGGTAGTGTCCAGCCAAATGCTTCAGCCTACAGACTCTCACCTTCTGGCTTCACGGAGGAAACCATCACCGTCGTGTGGATGGCCCTCCAACCCTCTTGGCCAGCTGCCATCAAACCTGTCAGCCACCTTCTGATGGGAGACCTATGCACCTGCGGCCCCCACGCTCTTACCTGTGGGGAGGCAAGTGCTGCGTTCGCATCCGCAAGCATATCCAGTCCCTCGTTCAGTTATGCATCTCCGTGGAAAGCCACAGAAAGGCATTCTGTCCCGATCAGCTGGTTCATCTGAATAACTGGGACCTGCCTGCACACACATCAGTCTCCTGGCTGTGCAAGCAATCGCCAGGGAGGTTTGTGGTTTTTTTTTTTAATTTATTTATTTGTCAGAGAGAGAGGGAGAGAGAGCGAGCACAGGCAGACAGAGTGGCAGCAGAGGCAGAGGGAGAAGCAGGCTCCCTGCTGAGCAGGGAGCCCAATGTGGGACTCGATCCCAGGACGCTGGGATCATGACCTGAGCTGAAGGCAGCCGCTTAACCAACTGAGCCACCCAGGCGTCCCCACCTGGGAGCTTTTAAATTACAAGGACAGAAAGGCCCCAGCCCAGGTAGAGGAAAGAACCCCTAGGGGACAGAGGCATCTCCGTTTTGTAAGTTCTCGTGGGATCCAAAGGTACAGATGGGTTTGCAAAGCCCCATTGACATATGAAGGGGGCAAGAAGGCTGCCCTCAGGACGAAGGCCTGGCAGGCCTGAGGGCTGGCAAGCACACAGAGCCCTCCCCCGCCCCCCTGAATTTCTACAAAATCCAAGACCAAGCTCAGTCTTTTGTTTTTTCCCCCTCCTTTGCCTTTCTGCAGAACATGACCCTGTAGTGTTCTACTGTTTTCAAAACTTCTCTTTTGGCTGCAATAGGGAAAAATGGACAACCGAGACTTCAAAGGTTTTTTTCCCCCCGCAGAGGAGAAAAAGGTGTAAATATTTGAGAACATAAGACATGGAGCGAATAAATTCTGCCTGCGTGTGGTTACTTCAGCAACACACAGATGAATAGCTCGGGGCAAGAGCACCAGATCCTCCTCCCACGCCCCCGAGAGAGGGCACACCGCGGCCGGGAACACGGGGAGCACCACGTGCCATCTGGCTGCATTCTGGCTGTTTGCTCTAATCGATCTTTCTACCAGTATGTGGACATTAGGTAATTGGGATGTGACTTCATCAGGAAAGGGGGATGGTCTGCAGAAGGAATGGGAAGAGTCCAACAGAATCAGACTCTTGGAGTTGGAGGGGACCTCGGGGATCCGCTGAGATTTCAGCTGTGAGAGTTCAGCTCTGGTGTCTTACAGGTGGGGGGGCTCAAGTACAAAGAGATGAAAGGGACAACGTCCAGGCTGTTGATCCAAGGAAAGGTAGAGTTGGCTCTGCTGCCATCCGGGTCTCCCCAGCCCCGGCCTCCCTGGGTAAGGAGGAAACGCTGGTGAAGACAAGACTAGCTGGCAGCGAAGAGGGGCATCCCTCCCATGTGGCAGAACCAGGGCAGCGAGCCTTCCCCTGTGGAAGACAGGGGTCCGCAGCCTCACACATGTAGTTCAGACAACTTAGTAAGCTCCTGCCGAAAAAAGGAAATCGTCACCAGAAGGCATCACTGCCGTGAGGCACCCGACCTCTAAGGACCCGAGGCGAGCAGCCTCACCCCGACACACCAAACCCTGCTGCATTCCACTCGCATTTCCGTGTGTTCACTGGGCAGCTACTGCCGAAAACCCAGAAGCTCAACCCCGTCATGTAGGGCCCAGGCTACGTACACAAAGAACAGGTTATAAGCCAAATGGTGCTTAGCAACTGGAGGACGACCACCTCCCAAAGTCGGGAGACCAGTGGCAAACCAGTCTCTGAGGCGGGAAGCCCCGTAAGGGGAGGATGGAGCGGACATACCCATCCTAGCGGGGCAACGAGGAAGCCAGCTTCCCGCCGCGGCCTGGATCACCTTCAGTAAAGGAAAAGGAGCCTCTGACCATAAAAATCTACACCGTCTTGCCAAGGGAAAGGCTGGGAAGGTAAAGTCCAACACCCCGTGCTCTCCACAAAAACCATTTTGAGAAATACGTCCAACACAACTCAGACAACAAGCGGGCTGGTCAGAGCAGAATTCCCGAGGCAAGAGTGAGGCCAGGGATCCCACTCGAGACAAAGGCACCAGGGAAACGCGGGGAGGAGCGAAGCAATGCGTGCTTAGTGACGTCGGCCTCGTTCGCTTGTTCATGCAAGGTCAGTGGTGCACCTGTTAGGTGTCCATAGTGCATCAGACGTGGTGCTCCTTCTGGGACCTCACTGGCCAGCAGTTACCACAGACGGGGACGGTGGGGTGGCGGGGGAGGGGGGGGCACTGTATGAGACAGAAGTGGTTGGGATACAGGCAGGGAACATTAGCCGAAGGCCTAGGGACCCCCCGGAAGTTGCTGTCTGATGCCTCTAACAACATTATTAGCCTCAGGAACCCATTACAGATCTGTCGCCAGTGACTTCTAGAATGGCCACCTGAAGTTCTCATGTTTCAGCAACCTCCACTTCAAGAAGAGACCGAGAGGGAGAAGGGGTCGTCCTAATGCCAGCTTGAGGAGGTCAGCTAGCCGGCCCTTCCGAGCGGCCCACTCAGCCTTTTCCACCTTTCATGAAGGGCTCCCACAGACACAGTCTCATGCTCGTCGTGTAGATGAACGGACATTAAACTGCCACATGTCAGCAGCCTCAACGTGCTTCCCCAGCCCTGAGGGAGTGAGAGACGTCAGGACTGCTCAAGGAAGGTAGAGAATTCCACACGGGATATCAGGACTTGGCACAGCCAAGCGTCCAGCCCTGGCCAACAGCTTCGGGCCAGAGAGAGGAGGCAAGCGAAACCACCTTTCAAGTTCATGCAGTTCAGACTTTAGAGGATCCTCTAATGGAGGTGGTTTAAAGCTTTGTCACAAGAATCCCAATGATCCGATCCACTTTCCTAGGAAGCACAGAGTATTTAATTCCTCGTCTTTTCTGACTCTCCTCCCCAATACAGCCTGGCCCTAGTCTGTCTTTGTAACTTCTCTGACCTCTACCCCTTCATTTCCGTGTCCCCACCCTTTGTCACCCTGGTTCGGGTCCTATACCTGGGTTTTTAGCACTGGTCCTCTGTTTATTTTTACAAACAGCTCTTCTCTCTCTCCTCGTCCCAAGACACTCTGTGTGCGCATTCATACACACATGCATGTAGGTCACCCCCTAGAAACATTTTTTGTTCCCTACTGTTTACAAGCCACATCTCTCAAGCCTGGTATTTTTAAGATTTATTTGTCAGAGAGAGAGCTCACAAGCAGGCAGAGTGGCAGGCAGAGGCAGAGGGAGAAGCAGGCTCCCCGCTGAGCAAGGAGCCTGATGCGGAACTTGATCCCAGGACCCTGGGATCACGACCTGAGCCGAAGGCAGACATTTAACCGACTGAACCACCCAGGTATCCCTTAAGCCTGGTATTTAAAAGCCTCCTGGGGTTTGGGTCCTCCTACCTCATGCATTTCTTCATACCTGTGGTTTTCTTACTCTTAAAAAAAAAAAAAGTACTAAAATCCTACATATAAACCCTCGTCTCCCCCACTCCCACCACAGGACACCTTTCCCTTCTCCTTCACTTCCCTACAAGCTGCCCACTCCCGTCATTATTCATACACATGATCCTTCCAAACTGAAAGGTGCCCATACCTCTTGGCAACTTCCAGAAGGGAACATGGGCCCTGGTCCCAGCCGCAAACAGCTCTCACTGGTCTATTACTACCCCCTACCAATACACACATACACACACACACACACACACACGCAACCCAGTCTTTGCACAACTACTACAGTGACATTCTTACACTCAAGAATCCTCATTTCATGCCCCTGCAGGACCCCTTGCAAAGTCACAGACCAAGCCACTAACCACAGCCTTGGAACACCGTCCTGGGGCTGGGGAAGAAGATGGACAGATAAGCTCTCCCTCAGCATAGCAGTACCTACAGCTCGTGGAGAGAGCTCAGGAGAACATCCACTGGAAAAAGCAAGGCCTTGTTTTAGCAAATTCGTGGTCCAGTGTTGCCTAGATTTGGGGATAGAGTGACCTTGGACAAGTCACTTAATACGGAGCCTCCTAAACCACCATGATAAGAGAGAAAATACCATCTCTCAGGCAGTATACTTACAAGGATTGAATGAGAAAGGGTGTAAGGCACCTCGGAGAACGCCCAGCACATGGTATGTGCTCCGACCTACTCACACCATTGTGCCCATCTTTCCACATATCCGTATCTTCCCAGCTAGTGGGACGGCCTTCTGGTCACCATCCAGTCTTCTGGCTCTCTGACCCCAGCACCAAGCACTGTGCCCCCAGTAGAGAAGCACAATAAATACATCCTATAGGACTGGATCTATTTCTACACCTGCAGTTAGGAACATGTATTCTGGGAACACAAGTTAGCTTCAGAACGGGCCACTTGGAGGGAAGCCATAAATCTATGGAAGGAAAGTGACTATCAGGGTCTCAAGGACTTAGGAGGGGTTACACAAAGATTAGTAAGGACCAGCTCTCGGGGAAGAGACCAGGGCCTCTGGTCATTCCACCAGAACTGCCTCGGCTGGCTCCAGCCGCTGACCCCGAGATTCTCAGTTATGCATCCTGATTTGATTACAATCACCTGGGGGAGCTTTACCGACATATAGAGGACAAGGTTCTAGTTTCGGGTGTACCCATCGCTTCAACAAGTCCACTTGTTACTCGGTGCTCACCAGGACAAGCGTTGTCACCATCTGATAACCCTGCGATGTTATTACAAGATCATCGACCAAGCTCCCTCTGCTGCACTGTTCATCTCGGACTTACTCTGTGAGTTTGCACCTCTTAGTCCCCCATCACCTATTTCACACACCCCTCCACTCCTCCCGCTGACAAGCACCGAGAACTCCAGCTAGGACACAGAAAACAAGCAGAAGATGACTCAAAGATGGAAAGAAGGCCAATCAGCCAGGGACCTCAGCACCCAAGGCACAACGTGGCAGTACGGTTCCCTGAGTTTTCTTTCTGCCTCATGTACCCCACACTGGTTGCTGGAGAAATCAGAGACCCAGGAAAGCCAACAGAGGGATAATTTTAAAAATCCTGGGACACCTGGCTGGCTCAGTCCCAAGAACAAGCAACTCTTGATCTTCTGGTTCTGAGTTCGAGCCCCACGTTGGCTGTAGGGATTCCTAAAAAAATAAAAAATTTTTAAAAGTCCCAAGATGAGGGGCGCCTGAGTGGCTCAGTGTGTTAAGCCTCTGCCTTCAGCTCAGGTCATGATCTTGGGGTCCTGGGATGGATCCCCGCATTGGGCTCTCTGCTCAGCAGGGAGCCTGCTTCCCCCCTCTGCCTGCCTCTCTGCCTACTTGTGATCTGTTAAATAAATAAATAAAATCTTTAGGAAAAAAAAAAAGAGAGAGAGAGAAGGAGAATCCAGGACAGAACTAAATGCTGTTGGTAGGGGCGCCTGGGTGGCTCAGTGAGTTAAAGCCACTGCCTTTGGTTCAGGTCATGATCCCAGGGTCCAGAGATCAAGCCCGGCATTGGGCTCTCTGCTCGGCAGGGAGCACGTGTCCCCCTCTCTCTCTGCCTACCTCTCTACCTACTTGTTCTCTCTGTCAAATAAATAAATAAAATCTTAAAAAAAAAAAAAAGTCCCAAGATGAGCCTGCTTTCTCCAGCCAAAGGACCAGGCCGGGGGCGGCCCCCCATGACAGAGTTTTAGACAACGGCAGCCCTACTCCAGCCCAGCATCACGGAAGAAAACCGTGCCCCCACCTGCTGGGTCAAGAAACCTGATTTTTGGGGCACCTGGGTGGCGCAGTGGGTGAAGCATCTGCCTTAGGCTCAGGTCATGATCTCAGCGTCCTAGGACTGAGCCCCACAATGGGCTCCCTGCTCAGCAGGGAGCCTGCTTCTCCCTCTCCCGCTCCCCCTACTTGTGTACTCTCTCTCTCTCTCTCTCTCTCAAATAAAATTTTTTAAAAAAAGAAAGAAACCTGACATCTGCCTTCATCAGGCTGGAAGGAGATGCTTCATCCTTTCCTTCTTCCCGGGGCTACCGGGGAAGGCTGGAGGGAAGCCGGGCCACCAGGATAACATGGCCTCCCCCACTCCCTGCTGGGGTCAGAGGAGGCCTACGGGAGTCTAGAACTTTCACCACCACCCAGCGGTTAAACAGGCAGAGGGTCAGCGGAGACACCAGTGAGGCACTCCCACCCGGCTCCGGCGTGGTCTCAGCCGAGGCCAATAAAGACTCAAGACTTCCATCCCCACCTGACGGTAATGAGACAGCACTCCCCTCCCCTGCCACGGGCAGAAGCATCTTGCTGAAACAGAAGATTTAATTAAGACCCAGAAGCTCCTAATACCCAAACGTCCAGGTTTCAATCAAAAATCATTCATCACTCCAGGAACCAAGAAAATCTCGACATGAATGAGAGAAGACAACAACAGATGCCAACACCAAGAAGAGGATATATTAGAATTATCTGACAAAAATTTTAAAGCAGGCTTCATTTAAGTATGTGCTTGGCAAAAAAACAAAACAGCCTCAGCAAAGAAACAGAAGACATGAAAACTGCAACTTCCAGGAGGCACCCCCTACTAACTGAATTCGAATCACCGAGAACAGCCCGCCATCAAAAGTGTTTTAACTCCCGGATGAGCACCAGGTGTGAGAACCAGTGCTCCAGCTCCATCAGATTAGGGTTCTATCAGCACCACCTGGAAGAAGTATGTGATCACGACAGATCAGGCCCTAATGATCCTTCAACAAGCCCAGGCCTCTGTATTTTGATTGATTTCCAGATGATTCTGAGAGACGTCAAAGTTTGAGAACAGCTGCTTTCGCTAATGTAAGGCATCTGCGGGAGATTCTCCTCGTGGAAGGAAGCTGCAAAATTCTTGACCTGAAGGAGGAAAGAGTTGCATTTCAGTAACCTTGAGTCCAGGGGTCAAGTTTCAATCCTACTTTGGGGACAGGTGCCCGGGATATGACGTGTTCAAGCGGTGCTGCCAAATTAAAAAGAAAATCCACACACGTGGAGGGCCAGCTTGGAAACGCCACCACAGCCCAGGTACAGGTCACATGTGTTTATGTGGGAAGAGCGTGGGAGTGAGATATCATGCTACCTGTCACTCGGCCCCTGGGAGACATTAATCTTCCTCTTGGCAGAAAAAGAAAACGCTTCACATGAGCGCCTCTGCCCATCCAGAGAGGCCAACACAAAAACGGAAGCGTCCGCAATCAAGCTCGAACAAAAGGGCACCACCGAGGAGCCTCTCTTTGGTGGACTGTGGGCTGAGAGCTCCAACCCAGAACGACAGGGGCTCCCCGGCGGCGGCGGGAGGCGGCCGGCATTCACTCTCTCCTGGAGGGGCCTCCGGGCCGAGAGGACGGGTTCTGGGGAGCCCAGAAAGGCCGAGAAGGGCGGTGGAGGTGGCTGGGAGGAAGAGGGGTGGGGAGGGGGAGTGGAGCCCCCCACGACACAGGAAGAGCACAGCCAGAGCCCAGCAAATAACACTCTTCAGGAAGGAAGGGCCTCCCGAGCTCCTCTCCGCCCAGCCACTGGCCCGCTCACGGATGTCGCGCGTCCGTGTCTAGACAGCAGCAACATGGCACACCAGAGGGGTCTTTGCAAGTGGCCTGTTGCCCACTGGCACAAAACAGCAGACCAGTCCCCGGGTCCCAGGCAGGACCTCGGTGGGAGGTGGAGACCACCCCCTCTAACAGACCATTTGCCCATTCGATCCAGCCTAAAGAGATGTGCCTCAGTTTCCTCATCTGTGAAATGGGAACAGCATCCCCCACCCACACACAGGGCCACTGTAAAGATTAAATCAGTCAACATATGTAAAACACTGAGAACCAAGCATAAAATATGGTACTTGATAAACATTAGCTCTTAAAGATCGGCAGTGATAATGCCCTGAGCCCAAACGCCTGGCTTTGGTTGGGGGGACCTATCCATTACCAAACTCTGTCTCCCTATGCCTCAGCTTCCCCATCTGTAAAACGGGAAATAAGAGTACCTTCACTCCCACGGCTGCTGGGAAGACGAATCATTTCAGAGAATATGAACAGGGCCGGGAACACAGTAAGTGCTTTTAAAATGACCGTGATTATGATGTTGGCTTTCTGTGATGTGGCACGTGGCACTTCCGCTGGGCTCTAGAGGAGCTTACGGCCTAGATTGGGAGGCTAGTGATGCACACACCCGACCAGCAGGGAACAGCAGCACTGAACCCAGGACCTGGGGCAATTCTGCAAGCATGAGTCTCCCTCTCCTGCGCTCACACACAGGCTAAAGAAGTTCAGAATGTTCTGGGTGCAGGAGAGTTCCAGGTCTCATTCAGCTCTCAAGGCTGGTCAGGTGAACAGTCCTCCTGGGAACATGGTAGCTTCCAGAATAAATGGGGAAGAGTCCACAGCCCTCCACTCGCACAGATGGACCATCAGGGGTAAGACCCACGAGACCCCGTCAAGTGCTGCAGAAACCGACAAGAAAACCACCAGGCTGACCCTCGGGTTGGGGAGGGGAGCAAGTGGTCCGAAGTGTTCGGACACTCTGGGCGTGAAACCTGCTGGAAGTGCCCCAGTAAGTAACTTCTAAAGCCAGCTGCTCTGGGGCTTACAAGGAAACATGATGCTAAATCGAAAAATTGAAAAGGGAAATGTAAGCATCACGAGATATTAATTAATCCCATGATGCCAGATTCCTTCTGCTTAGATTACCTCTGCTTAAAGAAATATTTATCCAAGACATTCAGGGAAAGACGGTGCAGACAGAGAGTATCCTGCACGCCAGGAGATTCTGTGATTTTTAATCCTAACGAGGATTAAAGGCTGAAACACATGTGATGGGGGCATGCACCAGAAGCTAGTTAACCCCCCCTTTTTTTTTTAATTCCCTCCCGAGGAGGCTGACAGCTATTTTAAGCCCCCAAAGTAGCCATGCTGTCTGAGTTGCAACTTTGGGAATCCAAGTGGTCCCATAGTTACAGCTTTAAACGGGCGTGCAGCGTGGATATACTACCAGGCCTCTGACCTGCCAAAGAATTAATCTAACGCCGCAGATTACAACCATGCACAGATGCAACCTATGGTGCAATTTGTAGGACAAAATAATAATAATAGCAGCCCAGCCTGGGCCAGGCTCTGCATGAGGCATTCCATGTGCAACTCATTTACACCAGGAGGTAGGGGTATGTGTACCGTCTTTGTACAGACCAGGGTGCCATGGGACAGATGTTAACTCACAGAAGGTCACACAGCAAGAGAGGGACAGCGCCAGGATTTGGACCCAAACACAATCTGGGTCCTGAATTCACGCTATACTATACTGTCAACCAAATCCATGTCCCTAAGATTATAAACTAGCAAGTTAAAGGAAACAAAACAATGAATGGGGGTGGGGGGTACCAATTCATTAATGAGAACACAACAGGCTGAAAATGTTTTGGGTTTTTTCTTTTTACTAATAAATGACAATTATCTCCTCCTGAAACTGGCCAGATGTTCTGTAATCAAAGATTCTAATTCCATGGCACATCCATCATGGGGATTCCATTTAATTCAGGGAAAATGCTTACTCGGCACTTCCTCTGGAATGAATAGGCACGGGGGGGGGGGGGGGGGGGGGGGGGGGGGGGGGGGGGGGGGGGGGGCGCGTCCTGGGAGGCCAAGGGACTGCAAGTCACAGACACAGAGCAAGAGACCAGGTTGGGAGGGGACGGGAGCTGGCGGAAGCCTATCCAGTCCTTGGGCTCACGTCAGCACCCTCCTGGCAGTCCTCACAGTCCATCTCAGAAATTATGTTCATTTACTGCAAATACACATTCTCTATGCAAGGCACTGCACTCAGCACTGCAGAAGGCATGGGGGTGGGGGGACCCAAAGTGACAAGGCCCCTGATGATGACACAGGGAGAAAAAATCAGAGAGCTCCTTAACTGCACAGTGGGGTCTGGTTAGTCCCCTCAACACAGAGGAGGGACTGGTCACACCCACTCCAGCAAGTGACACTAGGCTAGGTCTGCGGGGGACATGACATGGGAGCCTAGGGAATGGGGTATACTCTGATAGGCTCAGAGTGCGGCGTGATAAGGGGAATTGTTCAAAAACAGCCCTGAATATCATACTAAGAATTTTGGATCTAATATAGTGGGCTCGGAGACTCTTTGTGTTTTTGAGTAGGAGGACAACATAATTATATTGCAGGAAAATTACCAGAGCAAAAGTTTATAGGATCAAGTGGAGGCCTCCAGAAAGTTATTCAAACAGTCTGGGAAGAGGCGGTGAGCGTCTGAACCAGCCAGAGATAGGAAAGGATGGAACAGGCAGGGTGCATGGGTGGAGATCATTGAGAAGATTCAAGAATGCACCAACTGACTTGATATGGGGATTCAGAGAGAGAAGAGCCTGGCCACAATGGGGATCCAGTGACCAGCCGATGAGTTGGCTGTTAAACCAAAGGGTCCAGGGAGTACTCCAAAATGTCAGGCCTCAGTGCCCGAGAACATAGTGGGGTCACTAAGAGAGACCCCAAGTCAGAGAGATTTGCCAGCTTATCCATGTTCCTTGGGGCAGAGACGGTCAGCGGAAGCAGCAAACAGAGATCTGGAGGCTGGACTAGAGTTAGAGGTCCAAGAGCCAACCTGCCTTGCAGCAAGGAGGGGATACAAACAAGCCCTCACAGGAGAGGTCCAAGGGAGGAGAGGGAACAGCCAGCAAGGAGGAGGAGGACAAGTTAGAGGGACAAGTAGAGCACAGCCACCTGAGAGCCTGCTCGGAGAGCAGACTAAGGCAATCCGAGGAGGACAGGCTGCACAGCAAGAAAATCAGCAAGGAATGAGGACAGAAAAGGGAAACAGTACAACAGTTCCTATATGTGGGACCCAGGACAGAAGTCAGCACACCTCCAGGAGCTGAAGAGACCCTGGGAAACTGCAGAGACTAGACGGCTCTCTCCGGGGACTGAGCTGCAAAAGGGAGGGAGGGACACTTATTAAAGAAAGAGATGCAGAGAAGCGAGTCGTCATGTAGGGAAGGTTGCAGGGCATTCCTGGGCAGAGACAAGTGACTCACTGGGGAGGAAGGTGGGCCCAGGGAAAGGTGGGGGTTGCCAGTGCAGGGAAGATTGAACAAGAACTCTGCAGAGGATGGAGGGCAAAGGGATCTCAAAAAAGGAAGCGGGGGGGGCGCCTGGGTGGCTCAGTGGGTTAAAACCTCTGCCTTCAACTCAGGTCATGATCCCAGGGTCCTGGGATCGAGCCCCGCATCGGGCTCTCTGCTCAGCAGGGAGCCTGCTTCCTCCTCTCTCTCTGCCTGCCTCTCTGCCTCCTTGTGTTCTCTGTCTGTCAAATAAATAAATAAAATCTTTAAAAAAAAAAAAAAAGGAAGCGGGACAAGGAAAAAATATATAATTGGACTTCATCACAACAGAAAACATCTGTGTTTCAAAGGGCAGCATCAAGAAGGTAAAAAGACTACCCGCAGGACAGAGGAAAATGCGCTCACATCTATATAAAGGACTTGAATACAGAATAAGGAACTTTTACAGCTCAAGAACTTTTTAAAAAAGACAATCCAAAGGGCGCCTGGGTGGCTCAGTGGGTTAAACCTCTGCCTTTGGCTCAGGTCATGATCCCAGGGTCCTGGGATCGAGGCCCACATCAGGCTCTCTGCTCAACGGGGAGCCTGCTTCCCCTTCTCCCTACCTCTCTGCCTACTTGTGATCTCTTTCTCTGTGTCAAATAAATGAATAAAATCCTTAAAAAAAAAAAAAAAGACAATCCAAAAATGGGTCAAGGATCTGAATAGACATTTCTCCGAAGACGACAATATAAAGGGCCAATAAACACATGAGAAGATGTTCTGTATCGTTATTCATCAGAGAAATGCAAATCAAAACCACAATGAGAGAGCATTTCCACATCCACCAGACTGGCTAGACTCAAAAAGCCAGACGATAGTAAGTGCTGATGAGGACATGGGAAACCCAAACCCCACTGGTGCGAATGGGGCAACCACACTGGAAACAGCCCCTCCCGGTTCCACAAAGAGTGAAACCCAGTTACTAGGAGACCAGGCAATTCTACTCCTCCTTATCTACCCACAAGAAATGAAAATGGACATCCCCACCAAAACAAGGACACTCATGTTTACAGAAGCAGTCTTCATAGAAGCTAAAGAAGGAACCTCAGCAGTCATCGGTGGATGAATGCATAAACAAAATGTGGTATGCCCACGCAGTGGTATATGATTTGGCCATTAAAAGGAATGAAGCACTCACCCCGGCTTCAGTACGGACTGAATACATGCTAAGTTAACGATTCACCCGCAGGTCGCCTGGCTGGCTCAGTCCACTAAGCATCCGACTCTTGGTTCCAGCTCGGTCGTGATCTCTGGATGGTGAGATCGAGCCCCTCATCGGGCTCCACGCTCAGCGGGGAGTCTGCTTAGAGATTCTCCCCCTCTGTTCCTTCCCACCCTGTGTGTGGGGGTGCACACTCTCTCAATAAATCTTAAAAAAAAAAAAAGATGCCACTCATATGCACACGCACATACACGCATACAAAAACATATGATTTCACAGATATGAAATGTCAAGAATAGGCAAATCTAGAGACAGAAAGTAGTTTGATGATTGCTTAGGGCTGGGATGGATGAGAGGGTAGGGGGATGCTAAATTGAGAGTATGGAGGCTTCTTTCCGAGGTGATGAAAATATCCCAAAACTGGCTATGGTGATGGTTGCATGTATCTGTAGGCATACAAACCCCCTAATTGTGTGTTTCACGTTAGTGAACTGTATGGCATGTGACTTATGCCTCAATAAAACTCTACTCTCAGAACGTTGCGGGGAAAGGAAGCTCATTTTCCAAAAAGAGGAAGGAAAGCGGCAGACACCAAGTTTGCAGTGTTGGGCAGCAAAGTGGAAGGAGCAGAAAGGGTCATGGGCATGGCCCCAGGCAGCCCTGGGAAGCAGGACAAGGATGGCAAGTTCACCAGGGAGCTAAAGGCCTCAAGGCGATGAGGGTGTGAGGAGGCGGGTAATTATAGTCAAAGAAAGCATTCTGAAAGTTCAAGTTCTTGGAAGTAGCAGCATTATGAGTAAGCGATAATAAACGGTGAGTCTGATTAGGGTCTTGGACATAATGACTGGCAAAGGTCAACATTACATGTGGCTGAATGATCTGCACATTGAAAAGACCGGGACATTTTTCGCCAAGGAGACAAGACTGAAAGCCATCAATTTATGAAACGTATGGCTAGGTAGAAACAGACCTGCCCACCAGATCCCTAAACATCCGCTGTGGAGGAACACAGTGGGGCACCTGCACGAATAAAAACAGGCATCATCTCAGAGCAGCGCTGCATCTCTGAAACTGATTGCCCCCCAAAAGTGGTCCAGCAGAAGATAACAATGGGAGGGGCGCCTGGCTGGCCCCGTCAGTAGAGCACTCGACTCTGGATCTTGGGGTCGTGAGTTCAAGGCCCATGTTGAGGGCTTACTTAATTAAAAATAAGATTACAGTGAGTTTAGAAGCATCTGGACAAACACGGAAGAAGGTGAAATGAAACTCTGCTTCAAAGGCAGTGTCGGTGTATACCGCATGCCCTGCATTTGAGCCCCTCCTGGTCTAGAAGACAAGACTTGGAGGCAGAACTCCCACACCCGGGTTATTGTGGAGTCGGGGTGAGAGCTCTTCACCATGCTCCACGCTCAAGTATGAGTCAGAGCACCCCATTTACGGTGAGCCAATAATGTAATGTCCTAATCTGGAAGCCCTCGTCACAGCATGTTCAAGAGGCATCCACAGGCAGCCTGCGGTCCAGGGTTTCTGGAATCTCTAAAATCCAAATCATGGAAAACACCAGCCAGTGAAACCATTTAGCAAGGAGGGATATATGACCAGACAACAGAGTTCAGATTTGACCAAGAGCCCCCCACCTGCAAAATCACTCCACAATAGGACAATATCTTTACTGCTTTCAGACTTTCTACAGTGGGTACTTTCTTCCACTTGACAAATACTTTGTTATTGCTGGCTATGTATGCCCCTGATGCTGGGGCAGGGGTTCCACACAGAGGCAGGAGACAACATCCTCAAAGGACGCGTACATCCCTGCAGACAGTGTATGCAGAGGGGCACAAAATCTCGTAGCCAACCGCAACCCAAAGACAGCTTCGGCAATCTCTCCCACCCTGTGCGCACCCGTACAATGTGGCCTTAATGCTCGCCCCTCAGGAATGAAGTCCACCTCTCCTCCCCTTGAACCTGAGCCAGCCTCTGGCCTGATTTAACCAACAGAATACAAAAATGACCCTGTGTTAACTTTGGAGGACAGGCTTCCGAGGCTCCGCCTTCACTGCTTGGAACACTCCCTCCTGAAAGCCAGCTGCCAGATAAAAGGGCCATCATGCTATGAGGACATCCAAGCGAAACCCGTGGAGAGAACCACTACTGGGAGAATCAGCCATGTGAGAGAGGCCTTTGAGGACCTTACAACCCGGCCCAGCCACAGCTAAATGAAGTCAAATGACTGAGCCCGTCAACAACAACACGTGCAACAGAAGAACAGCCCAGCCAAGCCCCACCTGATTTCCTGGCACACAAAATAAACAGATGCTGCGTAAAGCCACTTCGTGTTCGGATAATTGATTAAGCAACAAGAGATTCCTGAAACTGACTTGAAGCCAGGAAAGCAGGCCTGAGTCCTGGATCTCTTATCTTGCAAGGTGAGCTTGGGTCAACGACTTCCCCTGCTGTAAAAGCAGGGGGTTGTGTACTAGGTAAGCTGAGGTGCTTTCCAGTTGTGACGGTCTGCGCCAGACCCATGGTCTCCGGGAAGGGTTGAGGCGATGAGCACTGGGTATACAGACTGGGCATCAGGAGGAGGAACTGGAACCAGGAGACAACGGCCCTGGGGCAGCAGCAGCTCCATGGCTCGTAGTAAGTCCTCACTAAATATCAGCTAGAATCAGATGGTCGGAGCAGCTCCGTGATGCTAGACAAGTTAATCCCTCTGATCCCCATTTTTTTTTTATCGGAGAAATAGAGAGGACACGAATGCTTCTGTTTCTACCTGAAGAAAAGGCTTTGTATGGGAAAGTCCCATTCAAATAAAAAAAAAAAAATCACCTACAAAATGCATAACCACCAAAGCCATGCCCAGTCTCCTCTTCACCCAGCACGGGGAGACAGTCGGTCAGTGGCACTGGCTACCAGGAAGACACACGGGGACAGAGGGAGAGGCAGGGACAGAGCAGCCATACAAGCCATCAGGCCGAGTGAGATTTTACAACCCACCCCCACCCCAGCAAGGATCCGTGGGCCAGGCACCCATGCTGCCCACGGAGGGCAGGTGGAACAGCACCCAACCCAAGGGGATATCTGCAAACAGCCCCACACTAAAAGTTCACGGAATTTCCTACATCAGAGTCCAAGAGGCCAGCAACCTGAAAATGCCCCGCCAGGGAGTCGCGAATCGGACCACCGCCCAGCACAGAGTGGACACTCTATAAAAATGACTAAGTAAGCATGCGATCTGGGAGTCTGGAGGAGTCAAAGCTCCCGGTACTCGAAATGCTGGCTTTGCCATCCACAGCTGTGAGCACTACAGCAGGCAACAACCTCCCCAGCCTATACCATAAGTCATTTATAAGACATGAGGAGACCTGCCTCCAGGGAAGCAGTGAGAATCACATGAAACCACACATGAAAAACATCTAAGATTAAGTGCATGATGTTTTTCGTTTTCTTTCTTTCCTTTTTTTTTTTTTTTTTCTTTGAGAGAGAGATGGGGGAGAGGGAGAGAGCATCTTAAGCAAGCTCCTCAACCAGCATGGAGCCCAGCTGGGCTCGATCTGTCGACCCTGAGATCATGACCTGAGCCGAAATCAAGAGTCCAACGTTTACCCACTGAGCCACCCAGGCACCCTCATGATGTTGTTTTTCAATGCACCGACCCTCTGACTCCCAGACACCCTTCAACCCCAGCCGTAACCTTTCAATCCCTGCAGAGGCCTGAAAATGAGTGGCATCCATCCAAACAGTCCCTCCATCCAGTGTTGATTCTGAAAAACGGCCAGCCCTTGGGACAGAAAAGACCTGGGCTCATTTTCCAAGGGGATCTGACAAGGCAGCGAGATTACATTTACATTTCCCAGCCCATGCTTTTCCAAAACGGATGTGGTGCAGATTTAACCCTGACATCCCAGGGAGCGTGCAGGTCCACAGACCCTGCTCTGGTGGAAGGTGGAAACCAGCCCGAGGAGGCGCTTGTCGGATGGATCTGGGACAGAAAATCTGATTCCACCGCTACTCAGGTCCCGGCTGATACGGTTTGAACATCCTGGTGTCCAGCATCGATTACAAAGGGCTGGGAGTTAGGACCAGTCCTCAGTCAGCCCTGTGCTTTCTCCTCTACCTTGCCGTTCTCAGGGCAGAACCCCTTGGTCGCCTGTGTCTCAGATCTGCATTGGGAACAGCCTGGACCAGCCGGGGCTCCCCATCCTCTAATCAAGCACCACTGTGTGTGAACCCGGGGAAGTCACTAGAGGAACTACATCACGCAGACCCCGGACATTTGCTTAGAAAAGGAATTCCATGTAGGGAAGGTGAAGGTAAGATCCAGCAAGTTGGAGGCAAGCCTCAAGCCCAATATTTCTCAAAATCTGGTCCCAGCCACTTGCATTAAATCACTGCAATCCCTATTAAAAGTACCCAGTCCCAGGCTCCCCCCAGATGTGTCAAATTAGAATTGGGGGTGGCAAGAATCTGACTTTTCAATAGGATTTTTATGCCTGTCGCGTTTTGACACCTTGTTGGGACCAAAGGCAGAGACTGTGCAAAAAAGAATTAAAAAGGTTTTAAAACACTTTTTAATTCTTAATCCCCCTTCTTGCCCTCATTCTTGTGAAACAGAGCACTGGTGAACCAAACAAGACAAAGCCAATTCCCCAGTTTATGGATATCCAAGAAAACTGAATTATGAGCACAATGAAAAGCCATGCTGTAAAGTGAAAAAGGCTCACCAGAGCAACAGGCCTGGACAAAAATTAACCCAAACATCCCATCTTAGACCAACCAGATCTATTCTGAGAGAAACAAGATAAGATCTTGGCTACAGCCCCTGGTCCCAGACATACCCACTAATTCCCTCTGCATTCCACCACAGGGTCTGAGTGGGATGGAGGCAGGGGTGTCCTAGCTCAAGCAAATGTGGTTGAGGGAAGGTTTTGGGGGATGGGGGGAGTAAGATTCACCAGTTCACACATCCCCATGAGAAGGAAAAAGATCTAAAGATAACTGACTGCATTGGGCATGTGTCAGACACTCAAAAAATGTTTCACAAATTAAGGGAAATAGCCACCTGATGGAATCATCCTTGCCTGAGAGAACACCGTGCATCTTCAAAGCCACGAAGGAAAAAAGGGAACGGAGAGTAAAACTGTCTCCACATCTAAAGTAGTGCTTTTTCAAAACCAGCAAGAACCTGAAAAACAACCTCCTGGCAGGGGCAATACCTTCTTCTGTCACTTATCAGCGACAGGCACGCTGCAGGTGCTGAGAAACTCTGAGTCTTTGGGGTCAGGCTGCACGAAGGAAGAGCAGAAGCACTTTCCGCAAGCGATGGGCAGCGGGAGCCCAGCTGCGATGCAGGAACCAGAACGCCTCCCTCTGGGAAGTGCATCCCAGGGGGCCAGCCTTAGGGCTCACCTCCCGGTCCAGACCCGAGACTTGCGCCCGCCTCCTCCCCAAGGACGGACCCCGGGCTCTGGCCTCCGCGCTGAAAATTCCAGCCATCCCCGCTAAATTCTTCAACAGCGGTTCCCTACTAGCTGCTGAAACTTAACATTACGCCACAAAATTAGCAAATGGGCAGCTTTCACCCCTCCCCCTTCAATGACTGGCGCCTGCAAAGGAGTCCTGGCAGATCAGGCATTTAAGAAGTGACTGACACCTGGGCCCGGTTACCTGAAATCTAGGACAAAAACAAACACAGAAACACCCCTGTATTATTTTCCTCGATCAGGAAGTAGGCATCCCCTCTTTAAAAAAGCAAAAACAAAAACAAAAAAAAACCTTCCTGAAAGCACCTCTCCCGCGGGATCCCAGCAGGTAAATAACACCAGAGCTTCCCCAAAGCGATTCTAAAGAATCGGGGGTCCAGGCTGCGCTCCGCCGCTGGCTTCTCCCGCTCGGAAGGAGGGATCGGGAAGTCAGGCAGTCCCGGGAGGTGAGGATGGGGGCGTCTGCAGGTGGGAGGCGGGGGCGCAGCAAAACCGCCCAAACTTCCCAGCTGCTCTGAAGCAGTTCTGGGCAGGAGCCCGCGGAATCCGGTCCCGACCAGGGGAGTCACCTCCCTAACAGAAAGGCCCCCCACATCAGCCTGGCCCGCCAGCCCCGCGTCCGCTCGGACGTGCCCCCGCGGGTATCGCCCCCCCTCGGGGGCCCCTCACCTTGGCCTCGAAGCAGATGCCGTGCTGGAAGGCGTCCTCGTTGTGCAAGGGGATCCGCAGGTCGTGCCCATCGTCCACAAGGTTGTACTTGGTTTTGCTGGGCATGGTGGTGACCCGCGGTGGACCGGCTCCTCCAGAGGCGGCGGCGGGAAGGGGCTGGCCAGACCAGGGTGAGGAGGGGAGGGGGGGGAGGGGAGGGGCGCGCGGCGGCCGCGGGAGCCGGGACCCGAGCGGCGCCGAGGGCCGGACGGCAGCGGGCTGCGCGGCTGCGGGCGGCGCTGTGGCCGCGCGATTCCTGCGGGCGAGGAGGGCGGCGGCGGCGGGAGCGGGCGGCGCCGGGCCGGGGAAAGGGAGCGGTGGGCGCGCGGCCCGAAGCGGGACCCGGCGCGGCGGCTGCCCGGGACGTGGAAGAAAAGGCGGCGGCGGCGGCGGCAGCAGCGGCGGCGGCGGCGGAGCGGGGTGCCTGTCACGGAGACGCCTGATCCGCCGCCCGGGAGCCGCTCCTCCTGCGGGGCGGGGCCTGGGCCGGCTCCTCCCACGGGCGCCCAGGCCCCGCCCCGCGCCCGCACTGGCCCCGCCCCGCGACGCCCGCCCGCGGAGCAGGTGAAAGTCCCCGGGAGCGCCGTGCCCGCCCTGCCAGGCAGGCGAGCCCTGCGGCCCGGCCCGCAAACGGCGCGGTGCTCTCGGGCGCCCGGGCTCAGCCCTGCTTCTGTTTTTACGGTGACGTTCGGAGCCGGGTGCCGAGATTCAGCCGCCGCAGCAGCGCCTTGGATGTTTTGTTTTTGTTGGGGGTGGGGAGGGGCAGTGTTTATTGTCGGGTGTTTACGTTCTCCAGGGAAGGCCCAGCTCCTGGCCCAAATACATCCAAATCAGTAATTCTGAGAGTTCCATTTCCCTGGAGAATCAAGATTGTACCCAGTGGGGGCCCATCACAGCCGCTTTTTGTTCCTTGGAGCGGTGATTTGTGGCTTGTGTAATGGGACCAGGGGGATGCCTTTTGGAATGGTTTTAATACTAAAAAGCTATCAGCCTGTGGAAATGGGGGAGGCCAAAAAAGGACTACTCTAAGGACAGGAGAATCCTCAGCCTTTTCATTTTTCTTAATTAAACCTTCTGTAACCGGCTATGGACAAGATGAACTTCCAAGTTATTTCTGACTGTTCTAGTCTTCCTCCCCTCCTAAATGCTTCAGTCAGTTTGCCTGTTGTTAGGAAGAGACCCCTTTGCTTTTCTCCTTTACATCTAGAGCTTTTGGCTTGCGGAATGTGTAAATGAAGGGGGTCATAAGAGTATCTGCCACAGGCACCTGCCGAAACTTCATAGGTAGTGGTACAGGATAACTATGATTTCCTTGGCTTCCCATTACCAAACAGAGCCCCCAAAAGCAACCAAACACTCTGGTGCCAACGGGAGTCCAACCTGAGATCACTGAGACCAAATGGGCACCTCCTGAAGGTTGAATTCATCACCTTAAACCTGCTTTTGACGCCCTGTGGACACGTCCACGTGCGGAAACTCTCAAACCAAACATCATTGATTGTTATGGGGCAAGCCTTGGAATCACCACAAAGCAACACAGTACTGCTTGCAAAAGGCATATCTTCCTATGCCACTTCCATGATAAATTCATATAACAGAATGCCTTACTGCCATAGTTCTATTTCTCATATTTTCTCATAGTGCTTAAGTACAATTGTCCTTGCCTAAATTTTGCTTACTCCCTATCCGCTGAAATTACTGGTCAAGATGTAGCATCTTCTGGAATATCCCCTTAAATAAAAGCAAGCTGAGAACTGGAACAAATTCATCACATACTTTATGCTGAATAGACTTTATTGTAGTCATAAATATTAGTTAGAGCCAAAAATCACTTGCACTGAGGAAAAGCACCACTAACATCTTTATAAATACAGAACATGAAAGTCTAATCAGGCGTGTCTGACTCTGAATGTCACCATAGTTTTAAATATGTGCATCATAACCTGCTCTCTAAAACCTGGCACAGAACTCCACAACTTCAAGGCAAGACCTCAAGCAACTACGCACTGACCTCTCTTTTTCCCTCCTGAATTTAGTCTTTTGACTCCAAAGTGCCTTTTTTCTAGATTTCCTTGGGTCCTACTGGACTGCTAAATTTTTGGTATTTCCTATCTAACTCTCTAACACATGGTAGATGAGACACAAAAAGCTGAAACCCCAAAGATATTTCAGGGTCTAATACAGTGACTACTCTGTAGTTGACATCTAGTTGTAATTTATGGAGTCCAGTAATAATAACTAATGTTCGCTGAACTTTTTCTGTGTCAGGCATTTTTCTTAGAGCCTTACATGTATTATCTCATTTAATATTGAGAACACTCCCAAGGGTCGTCCCATTTTTTAAAAAACCGAGGCACACATTATGAACTTTCCCAAGGTCACACCAGAAAGGAGAGGAGCCAGAATTTGAATCCAGTTCTCTGCCATGAGGTATTTCCTCATGGCCTGGATTGCCATGGAAGTCTTCTTACTGCAAACGAGATGCATATCAAATTTAGGGTCTATGTTTTATTTGGATGTGTATTGGTGCTAAGTTCTATTCCTTCCATTTTAGTTGGATGAAATGTTCCAAAAAGAAGGGGCCTATTCTCTGCTTTGACCTCCACGTAATACGTCAGAGCCACACAGGCATAAAAACACCCTTCTTCCAGAAACAATGGATATCCAAAGTGAATTTCCTTATTTTTTAGCAGTGATCTCAATCTTGTTTTTGCACCTTTAAATATAATTGAATTTCCCACAGCATTTCCAAATCTATTTTTTAAACAAGTCAAGTTTTATCACTTTCCATATCCTTCTCTATTTAAAAACTGCATAATACAATTTTAATCTGAAGTACATTTAATTAAAATATAAATTGCTAAAGCGTATAATACTTGCTATGTTAAATTTTATTAAAACTTTGTTTAAAAGTGAATTGAAAAAAATTCCTAAGTCCCTTTAGAACTGGAAATTTCTCGAAGGTTCTCTAAGCCAGCTTCCCCCACCCTTTTTTTAAATAAGTGACTCTTTTTTTTTTTTTTAAAGATTTTATCCATTTATGAGATAGAGAGAGCAAGCGGGAGGAGGAGCAGAGGGAGAACCAGACACCCTGCTGAGCGAGGAGACTGACACAGGGCTCTGATCTCAGGAACCCCCCCCAGCCCCCGCCAGATTGTGACCCAAGTCCAAGTCAGCTGCACAACCAACAAGTCACCCAGGCACCCCTAATTCACCTGAAAGAAACACAAACCTGGGAGAGTAAGTAGCTTGCCTAGACCTCACTATAAATGAGAACTCCTACTTCAGTGATCTTTTCCTTACACAATGATGGGTTATAAGTAAACTGACAGGAAACTTTATTTTTAACACACATTTGGAACTGAGAAAATTCATTTGCTTCTGGTTGTAAAACACCTGCTTCACAATGTACTTCCTGTGCATTGTCTTACCTGGTCATATGAGATAAGTACAATCAGTATACCCATCTTACAGATGAGGAAATTAAGAGAGGGAAAACTTGTATAGGTCATAGAGCAATAGGTCCTGGGAATCGTTCTGCGAGTTTAACCAACAAAGAATGAAGATAATGTCAGCTTGCCCAGTACTGCTCAGATACACACATCAGAAAGAACTCAAAATCTTTGTAGAAATCATATTATTAATATTAAGAACACACAACGATTTCCTCCTGCTAGATAACATTTAGCTCCAAAAAGTTCAAATTCTTTTTTCACAGCATTGTTTTTAAGATGAAGATGTCTCCTGGGGCATAGAGAGGTAGAAATCATTAGCCCCCTTTTTATTCTCAGTGGACAAAGACGACTTTGTTCAAAATTATTGCAGTAGGGGAGAGAACTCAGAATTCAGGGTTCAGCACTCAATCTGAGCTCGAATCTGCTGAAACAAAGGACTGGCCTACATTATTTTTTCCCCTTAAAAATGACTCCCACGACCTATGCCCCTATGCCTGTGACCAGGCCACATTTTCCATGTATTTATTTTAAAGGTGAGCCTCTCTGTGTTATGTTTTTATAAATTAATACTCTTTCAAATCGACTTCTACACGGAGGTTTGTGCTCCAGGCCTTGGGGCACAGCTGGCTAGTACAGAGGAATGAGACGGGAAGAAGGGAGCAGTGGGGAGCCGGGCTGCAGCTCCCCAGTTGTGGCCTTCTGGAGCGCTTTCCCACCCATCCCTGAACCCGAGAGGCAAGAAACAAAGAGAAGTGAAGGTCTTGGACATTCTGGGAAGGTCTGCTCACTGCCTCACAGCCTTCTTTCTCTTGGAACGCTTGTGGAATGAGATCTTGAGAACAGGCTGCAGATGTTAGCCAAAAGCCTTGATCTTAGCCAAAAGGCAGAGAAGCCATGGGTTTGCAGAATTTGGAACTGAAGGCAGAAGGTTGGGTGCCTGGCAGGGTCTGAGCGCCCTTTCTCATGGAAATTCTTCTAATCTCTCCTGGATGTTGTGACCATTCCTTGCTTTTTTAATTCAGCTTTCCTTTTCAAGTTAACAGCTGTCTTTCTGGGCTCTGTTTAATATTTCAGGTGAGAAATTTTTATTAATTCAACAGCTTTTCACCAAAGAGCCTTGCGATCAAAGGCAATACAATCATACTTGACAAAAACTAACAAGAGTTTCTTCATTGGGGGTGGGAGGTAGCAGAGGGAGTCAGAGAGGTATACACCGCAAGGAGACACTTGTGATTTGAGTATAAAAAAGGATCCTGGAGGGGCACCTGGGTGGCTCAGTGGGTTAATCCTCTGCCTTCAGCTCAGGTCATGATCTCAGGGTCCTAGGATCAAGCCCCACATCGGGCTCTCTGCTCAGCGGGGAGCCTGCCTCCTCCTCTCTCTCTGCCTGCCTCTCTGCCTACTTGTGATCTTTGTCTGTCAAATAAATAAATAAAATCTTAAAAAAAAAAAAAAAAAGGATCCTGGGAGGGAGGGAAGGGAAGGCTTCAAGAGGGAGATGAGGCTCGAGTCCAATCTGAAACAGGGGAAGGATTTAATAACACAGCAGGAGGAGCACCGAAGACAGGCCTGTAGAGACATTAATGTACAAAGTGTCTTCAGGAGACAGTGAGAGGACCAGCTCCCTGGAGGGAGAAGCCTGCAAGTGAGTGCCCTTGGAGGGAAGTCTGATCCCAGAGTCTGGGTGCATGCTTCCAGATGCTTCCTAATTTTTGCTTGCATTCTGCTTCAGCTTCAGGCCTTCCCACTGGGAGACTATTTGCAGATTATCTGTAGGGTCCTCCCTGCGGCTCTGTGTGGTGTGTGTGTGTTAGCGCTCTGTGATGGCAACGAGAATTTTCTTTAGTTAACTGCTCTGCACGAAGTTGGTTTTAGGACCTTCACTTTTATTCCTCCTAACTTAGATCTCGGTTCCTAAATCTGGGACTATTTTCCTTCGTTATCTATTTAAAACACAAAGTAAGCCCAGCTGTTAGAGTTGGAGCTTATCTGTTCCACTCAATCTACTCTGTGGCCGTAGCTGGTCTTGGTCCCTCTTTATAATACCCACATTCGTAAGATAAGAAGCCGTGAGGGGCTGGAGGAGGCCTGACCATTTGACAACACTGTGGGGACCCTTGGAAATACGATGTAAGTAAATATTTTATTTTCAGATCTCCCTTTGGAGGTGGAAAGCTGGTAAGCAGCTTTAAAAATAACTTTCCTCCAGGCCCCCCACTTGTGTGCTTTAAAAAAAAAAAAAAACTAAAACAAGAAAGAAAGAAAAATACAGATGTGCAATGCGCCCAGGTGTATTGGGGCATTTAATTTTCCCTTCCAGGTCCCAGATCACCCACTTTGGGCTTCGTGTGTTCTGAGAGCTCAGTTTCGGTGACCCCAGACTCTGATTACCTTTACAGGTTCCTCTCCCCACAATCTAAGGCTGTCTTTTGAACTATATGCAAAGGGAGTGGCACGATACGTTTTTTTTAAATTACAGGCATCTCAAGATAAGTTACTAGCAAATGAAGGGTTTAGGCCTTATCCAGACCCAGCTTAGGCAGTTTCCGTCATCAGCAACTGCCTCACTCCCTTAAAAGGTCTTGAAATCTCCTTTATAAATCCCTTGACATCACCAGCTGGCCCCTCTCCACACCACTCAGAGCGTTTTCCCTGAAACAGGGCTGGAGGGGCCTCAGAATTTTCCACCTCTCTGAACAGCCTCATCTGTGCCATTCACCGGCTGGAGGCAGCCTCTGTAACTTGAGCTTCTAGGTACGTGATAACAGGGTAACTGCCGCCAAGCTTAATTCAGAACAAATGTTCCTCAAGTTCTTACCTTTTTGGGAAAGCTGCCAGTCTAACAGCTAGAACCCTGATAGGGTCCGGGGGAGAAGGTAGGAGCGGGGTGGGATATCTGGATACGGGTCTGGTTGTCCATACTAGGGGCTGGGCACACCATTGGTGCGCTCTCGGGGTCCCGTGGTCTGCCTGTGGTGGCCCGTGTCCGTTTGTGAGATGGGCATCCTTCCCCGTGGCTGCCTACTGTGCTTCCAACACGTGCTCCGAGAATAGCCCTCACGGAGCCTAATGAGGGAGTGGGCTATCTAATTAGTCAAATTTTCTGGTTAGTGGGGAGTTACCATGGATATAGGATTTACCAAGGAGAATGAGACGAGGATACAAAGCACATTTCTGAACAGTTATCTGCACACCTGTGTTCATAGCAGCATTAGTCATAATAGCCAAAAGGCAGAAGCAGCCCCAATGTTCATCGACAAATGAATGGAAAAACAGGATGTGATATATATTAAAAAGCATGTTTCTGGGGGCACCTGGCTCAGTCCAGTCGGTGAAGCGTCTGCCTTGGGCTCAGGTCATGATCCCACAGTCCTGGGATGGAGCCCCGCATCCGCTCTCTGCTCATCGGGGAGCCTGCTTCTCCCTCTGCCTGCGCTCACGCAGTCACATAAAAACATAAAAAGTATGTGTCTGGAGATACTGTGATGCTTCCTTAAGGTGCATGGGTTTCTTGTAGAACTGCAGGGTCACCACCATAAATATCAGTCATCGCTCTGCCGATGAGCAGAAAAGCTCTGGTTAATCCGATGTTCCCACGGGACACGCACTCTGTGCGATTTCAAGTCCCTCTGGAGACAAGTCGGGCTATTGAATAAGAAAGCTAATAAACAAGAAGGCTCAGGGGCTACCTCAAGGCAGTTCTTAATGCTTATTTCCATGGGACTTGGACAGACTGGCGCTTGAAGGGGTAGAGGAAACGAATTTCCAGCTGAACCTCAAGGGTAAGGGGAAAAGGCTTACATTTCCCAGCTGCTGGAGATAGATGTTATGCATTTATTGAGTGCCTACTGTGTGCCATTGCATGACTTACGTCATTCATTCAACAGACAATTAATAGTCACTGACTGTGTGCCCCATGAATGACTCTGAACAGTAGAAAGAAATCAAACAATTCCTATTCTCGGGGCGCCCGGCTGGCTCTGTCAGTAGAGCATGTGACTCTCAGTCTCGGGGTCATGCGTTCAAGCCCCGCGTTGGGTGTGGAGCCTACTTTAAATATATAAATAAATAAATAAACAAACGTTCTTATTCTCCAGGAACTCACTTTGACCTATCAAGGAGTTAAGACTGGTATTCAGATAGTGCAAAAATGTTGCTGTAAAAATGCCTCATTTTTTATGTTCAGAGGAAGGTTTTATTTTTTAAATAGACAAAGAGTGTGGGGGGAGGGCCAGAGGGGGAGGGAGAATCTGAAGCAGACTCCCCACCGAGAGAGGAGCCCTTGTAGGGCTTGATCTCGTGACCCTGACACTCAACCAACCGAGCCACCCAGGCGCCCGTATTTATCCATTCAACCACTGACGCACGTTTGGGTTGTTTCTGCCTTTTGGCTCTTGTGAATAATACTGCTTAAAACTTTCTTTAAATCGAAAGTTCCAAACATACAAAGCAGACAAAAAAATCTAATGAACCGCTTTGTACTATTATCAACTCATCAACAATTAGCAACTCATGGCCAATCCTGTTTCATCTGTATCCCCACCTCATTCTCTCATCCCGTGTGATTTTGAGGCACATCATCCCTGCCATTGCTGTTCTGATTTCAAAGCTGGGAAACCTGAGGCACAGCGAGGTTCATTATCAAGGTTACAGAGCTCAAGAGGGAAGGGCCAAGATTTAAACTCAGGATATGGGGGGCGGGGTGTTTGGCACCTGGCTGGCTCAGTAGGTAGAGCAGACTACTCTTGATCCTAGTAGTGGTGAGTTCAAGCCCCACACTGGTTGTTGAGCTTACTTTAAAAACAAAAAAACCCAAAAAAAAACACAAAAAAACAAAACTCAGGCAGTGTGACAGCTGGTCTTGTCCTCATACGTCTTCCCCACAACTCTGTGTGTGTGTATGTGTGTGTGTTCATGTATATCACACACATGGATCAGGTCACCTTTGGGCAAAATTGTCTGTTTGGAAAAGTTTGCCTCTGGTGCCTCTTTTTACATCCCCCTCCCCCCACACACACACTTGGATGCTGTGTGGAATCTGGAACAGACAGGCGTTGACTTTGAGGTCTCAGTTCTCAGTTCCAAGAAGAGTCCGTGGTCTCCAGCCTCCGGAGTTGTGAGAGTTTGATGAGATGAGGTCAGCATCAATGCTGGGTACCTTCCAATATGTCACGGGGGATCATTCTGTGTACTTTACCCTTCCCTTCTGGGTGGTGGGGGCGGGGGGCAGGCCTGCCTTCCCTCCACAGAAGCAGACTTCAAGAAAACACACACTGCCAGTGTGTGACTCTCAGAGCTCAACGTGTAATCGCTGCTGGGAGATTTGAGTTGTGAAATAAAGGATTCTCTCCTTTCGCTTTGCAGTGCAGTGTGTGAGTACAGAATCAGGGTGGTCCCGTTCCTTCTTGCCCCTGAAATCATGGATGTGTGTGGATATGTGTGCGCAAATGTGTAAGACAGGCCTGTCAACAAGCTTGGGCGGGGACAGGGGAACCAGAGGACAAAGGGAGAGGGAGAGAAAGTCTCAAGCAGACTCTGCACTGAGTGCAGAGCCTGATGCAGGGCTTGATCCCATGACCCTGAAGGTCATGACCTGAGCTGAAACCAAGAGTCAGATGTTCAACTGACTGTGCCACCCAGGCACACCTGTAATTGTAGCCTTTAAATGAGCAACCACTTTTTAAAAAAATCTCTTTTTCCTCCTACTGGCTATAACAGGAGGAAAATCTCTTTGTTGAGACCCTATCATTTTCTGGCTGAATAATATGCAAATGCACAGGATGGAGGTGTGTGCTCAGCCAGGTCATGGTGAGTCCCGCTCAGCTCCTTCCGCACCTCTGTGGCCAAGGCCTTGCGTTAATCTGGGACGGCCCTGCAGAGCTCAGTGTACAATTGAGCAGGGCTCACTGGCTGACCGCAGGGAAGTCTCGGGTAACCTCACAATGCGTCTGCGGAAGATGGGGGCTCTACTGCCTCCAGTATATTAAGGGACAGCGGGAGTCTCAGGGCTGTTTCCTCTGCCTGGAATGCCGTTTTCTGACCTTGGCCATGGATGTACTATAGTCCTTTAATGCCAAGCAAAATAGTACCACAAAGCTTTCCCTACATCACCTCCCACCACTACGTACCCCTGGCTGCCAGGCAAGTGACTTCTCTTCCTCTGAACCCTCTGAAGCCTCAGGTTTCCCAGCTTTGAAATCAGAACAGCAATGGCAGGGATGATGTGCCTCAAAATCACATGGGATGAGAGAATGAGGTGGGGATACAGATGAAACAGGATTGGCCATGAGTTGCTAATTGTTGATGAGTTGATAATAGTACAAAGCGGTTCATTAGATTTTTTTGTCTGCTTTGTATGTTTGGAACTTTCGATTTAAAGAAAGTTTTAAGCAGTATTATTCACAAGAGCCAAAAGGCAGAAACAACCCAAACGTGCGTCAGTAGTTGAATGGATAAATACGGGCGCCTGGGTGGCTCGGTTGGTTGAGTGTCAGGGTCACGAGATCAAGCCCTACAAGGGCTCCTCTCTCGGTGGGGAGTCTGCTTCAGATTCTCCCTCCCCCTCTGGCCCTCCCCCCACACTCTTTGTCTATTTAAAAAATAAGAATAACAAAATAAAACATGGTGTATACACGTGTTAAATATTATTCACCCTTAAAAGGAAGGAAAATTTTTTAAAGATTTTATGTATTTATTCATTTGACACAGAGAGAGTACAGAGAGAGAACACAAGTAGGCAGAGCAGTAGACAGAGGGAGAAGGAGAAGCAGGTTCCTAGCTGAGCAGAGAGCCCAACATGGGACTCGATCCCAGGTTCTCAGGATCATGACCCGAGCTGAAGGTAGACACCCAACCGATGGAGCCACCCAGGCATCCTCAAAGGAACGAAATTTTGACACAAGCTACCACATGGATGAACCTTGAGGAATTATGCTAAGTGAAATAAGTTGGTCACCAAAGGACAAATATTGGGTGATTCCACTTATAAACAATACCTAGTGTAGGCAAATTTAGAGAGAGTAGAGATTACCGAAACCAAGTGTTGGGCGCTCAAAAGATTGAGCCACCCAGGCACCCCACATTCCTTCTCTTTAGTTTTTTACTTCCACCACTCCACACTGTGGCTCCCTTGATGAGAGGGACTTTCCAGAAAGGGGCATATTTGCAAAGTCAAGACCAAAGACAGGGTCCTTGTCTTCCTCATGGCTCTTCAGGAAGAGCGGTGAACTCTGAACACTGAGAGAGCCACGCCCTCTCAGAAAGGCTTCCAAGGATCCCACAGCCTTGATGTCTCTCTGTATGCGATCTTCCTCAGAACTTCTATCTAGCTTGACTGACCCACGTCCCATGTGATATCCTTACAAAACAAGGAATGAAATGTCAGATGTTGACTCAGCACAGGGGTAACATGGTCTCCCCATAGAGTCTTTTTAGAGTCCTCTGCCACACCCTGGGCTCTGAGTCTAACCTCCATACAAGTCCCCCTGGGAGCAGTGAACTATACCCCATTGACTGGCCTCCATGTTCTCTCTGCTCAGGAGCTGGAGACTAACACCTCAGAGGACTATGCCTCAGTCGGAATTGCCTCTACTCTCCTCACAGCCAAGACTCCTACTCATTGCTCACCCTCCCTCCCATTCCCTGATTCATTCATCCATTTATTCAGGAACAATGCTACATGCGTGCCTTCGTCTCCCTGCCCCAGTGAGTTGGTAAGATGTGAAGTGTGACGCCTAACTCAGGAGTGGAAATGAATTGTCGAGGCAAGCTCATCTGGGCTTCGAATACTATTAAGACAACTGCCCACATGGCAACGGGGCCGGTGAGTGACAGGAACGTTGTGCTGGGGTGTACTGTGCTTTGAAGCGGTCACTCCACACATCGCTAGGCAGCTTGGGATGGTCACACAAAGGTTATTTCATCTTTCTCCAGATCCTGCTCCCACCATTAGCTGAGATCCTAGGTTAGGGAGACCTTGTGAGATTTCCACTCCCAGTTTGTCTCCTCATTTCCCTGTGTTGTCGTTCGCGGTCCCCATCACAGCTATCTTGCCATACTTGCTCCTGGTCACCCTGGGGTCCGTGTCTAGGACAGGGACATTTCAAAGGCCCAAGGAAATAAGAATCCATGCTATTCTATCACTTCCCATTTCCCCTTAGTGTTAAAGATTGATTGATTGATTGATTTGAAAGAGAGAGAGAGAAGCGGACTCCCACTGAGTGAGGAGCCCAATGATGCAGGGCTGGATCTTGCCACCCTGAGATCATGACCTGAGCTGAAATCAAGAGTCGGACACTTAACCGACTGAGCCACCCAGGTGCCCCTTCCCTTACTATTTAGAGCAATTTAAAACACTGAGGGAACACACTTTTAGGGTTAGCGCTTTCCACCCCATCCTTTTATACAGGAGGAAACTAAAGCCCAGAGAAGTTAAGTGACTTTTGAAAGACCACACAGCTAGCTGATAGCATAGCTGGAGCTGGAACTCGAGCTTCTGGGTCCTTCCGTGAGCCCAGTATTATCTACCCGCCACGCAGAACACTGCAGGCACTCCAGACACGGACCGTTCACAGCGGACTGGACTGCCGCCTGCCTCCCCAGAACCTGTCTGCTTTCCTTCCAGGGGCAGCTCTCTGTACAGTAACACAGTCTCTGGTGCCCTCAAGGGGCAGAACCGAGCAGCGGCGACTTGCTCACACAAGACGGCGTCTAGAAGCAGCCTGGGAACCGAACCCTCTGATCCACCTCCACCCCAATTTTATAGAATACTTGGAAATCACCTTTTCATTTTGAAGATCATGAAACATGTTGAAAGGTGTCAAAATACATTTGAAACATAAACTGCCCCTAACACTTTCAAAAGCCTAGGCCAGACCCGGGCCTGCTCCCAGAAGAGCCTCCCCAGAGCCTGAACTTGAAATGCGTGCACAGCTGGGGAGGTGCCTCAGCCAGAGAAAGGGGTGCTGGTTTCCTCTTTCTGGGTCCCAGGAGCCACAGAGCAGAGTGTTCAGGCCTGAGAGCATTAGTGAACGGGGTGTGCTGACAATGAAGCAGGGGAAAAGGGAAGCCATGGAAGCCAGAAGCCCAGGTGCTGTGGGGGGAGGGAGGATGTGAGGATGCTACAGGGATGGGGAACCCACGAAGGCTGACTTGGATAGGAAAGACCACAAGATGAAGAGCCAAGATTTGGAGAGACCTGGGGGTTCCCCACTCTTTGTTCTGTGAGAACCATCCAGAAACGGTGGCCTTTTCTTTACTAACCACTGACATAGACTATAAGTAAGCAAATTTGGCTATTCCATGATCTGTTTCCATTGCCCTGTTTGGATACGTAACTTGTACCTCATTTCCTGTCTGACCCTCAGATGATCCAAGTCAACATTTATCAATGCTTCTCTAGGACGGGCACCGTGCTGCCACAAGAGACCAAAGGGACTCAAACTCATTTGTCTCCAAACATCCTGCTTGGCCAGTGCAGAGCAACCTGGTAAGTACGAGATCTGAGCAGTGTGATTCAGGACAATTAGAGATGCTGATTCCGCGTGCCAAGTGTGGAATTCTAGGCCCTGGGCTTTCTGATTGGGTGTTGTTCTTATATACCTGATGCATGGGGTTGTCCCCTCCTTTACCCTCCTCATACCTCGCTCTCAGGAAGATGCTTGTATGAGTCAGTCATCGATGCTAGCTACTGTAACAAGCAACCCCAAGTCTCAGTAACTTAGCCCATGAAAAGCATTTCTCACTCATGCAAACTTGAAGTGGATGTTTCTGGTTAAGCAGCTGGTCAAGCAGCTTCTTCTAAAATGGTTAGTCGGGCGCCTGGGTGGCTCAGTGGGTTAAGCCTCTGCCTTCAGCTCAGGTCGTGATCTCAGGGTCCTGGGATCGAGGCCCACATTGGGCTCTCTGCTCAGCAGGGAGCCTGCTTCCCCCCACCTCTGCCTGCCTCTCTGCCTACTTGTGATCTCTCTCTGTGTGTCAAATAAATAAATAAATAAATAATCTTAAAAAAATAAAATGGTTAGTCAATTTCGCCTCAGGACCCAGGTTCCTTCTCCCTTGTGGCTCTGCCTTGTCATCTCCATGGGATCCTCTGAATGCAGCTAGAAGACAGCCAGTCTGAGAGATGAAAGGCTGTTTCAGGAAACTTGCCGGCTCAACCAGGGGGTTCACACATCACTTCTGCCCCTGATATTGCAGTGAGAACTAGCCACATAGTCCCTCGCACACACACCGGAAGCCGAGACCCAGGGGTCCCTAGCTGGAAAGTAACTCTGCATCTCAGAAGGGAGCATGACATTTTCTGCTAGTCATCCCCACCCAAACAGCACTGTGGAATAATTAGGCGTTAAAGGTCCACTATGAGACACAAGAAATAAAATGGATTGTTGACTTACAGTTTGTTCTGCATAAAGACAGGTCACAGATAAAAGTGTGCTTGCTGTTCCAGAAATTCTGAGCTGAGGGGCACCTGGGTGGCTCAGTGGGTTAAAGCCTCTTCCTTCGGCTCGGGTCATGATCCCAGGGTCCTGGGATCGAGTCCCGCATCAGGCTCTCTGCTCAGCAGGGAGCCTACTTGCCTCTCTCTCCCTGCCCACCTCTCTGCCTACTTGTGATCTCTGCCTGTCAAATGAATAAATAAAATCTTTTAAAAAAAGAAAGAAATTCTGAGCTATAAAGGCAGAGACGGCATAAGACACTACTTGGCACTAAAGTAAGATGTGGTTTGAGGAATCAGTGGCAGGTGAACAGAAGCTCCAGCCTCCTGCAGGTGCCTTCACCAGCTCAAAGAGAATTGGATTTGAGGTCCCTGGTGTCTGCACCTGTACCTTTAAAATATGAGACCTAAACCTCGGAGGGTTTCTGATCCAAGGTGTGCGTTTGCCATACCTAGAGGTGATGATTTGATGATATATTTTATTTTATTTTATTAATTTTTATTTATTTATTTGAGAGAGAGAGAGAGCACAAGCAGGGGGAGTAGCAGAGGAAGAGAGAGACGCAAACTCCCCACTGAGTAGGGAGCCTGACTCAGGGCTCGAACCCAGAACTCCAAGATCATGACCTGAGCCAAAGGCAAATGTTTAACTGACCGAGTCACCCAGGAGCCCCTTGATGATATATTTTAAATTGACTGACAACTTGGCTACCGAAAATAGTGTCATTAAAGTGTAGAGAGAGTTCTAAGATCTACTTGAATATCTGAAACAGTCTGTTTTGGATATAATGATTAACACTTCATTCTTCAATCAAAAAATAGATATTGGGGCTCCTGGGTGGCTCAGTTGGTTGAGCGTCTGACTCTTGATTTCGGCTCAGATCATGATCTCAGGGTCGTGAGACTGAGCCCTTAATTGGACTCCATGCTCAGTAGGGAGTCTGCTTGAGACTCTCTCTTCCTTTCTCTTCCCCTCTCCTTGCTTGTGCTCTCTAAATCGATAGATAGATAGATAGATAGAGATAGATAAAATCTCTTTTAAAATAGATATAAATATTGCCCAAGCCTAAGATCCTGCCCAACTGGTCCCCTTGTGTGGACCAGGGGGAAAGAAGAGGGGAAGGGTCAGTGCATGGACTGTATGGTCAGCTTTGTGGAATGAACCCACGAATTAGTGAGAAGTGGGCACCCAGAAGTAAGGAGCGTCCTAGAGTATGCACTCTCTCCCTTGCCTAGAGCTCTGTGCCAAACACAGAGAACAAGGGAGGAGCCCGAACAGATACTGAAGTCATAGAATTATCACTCTCAGTGCCAATCCTTGGCCATGGGCCCGTGCATTCTAAAATTCTCCCTGACTATGTATAGGACTGCTCTAAGAGCCTAGGTGGGGACTGGCCTGTAAGCAGGGGCTGGGCTAGCTCTAGCTCTAAGGGCTGGAGAAGCAGGGGATGGGTAGACATTGCATGATAATCATCAGAAAATGCAATACAAACCACCCATCGTGGTTAGTGGTGTTTAAACTAAGAATAAATTGTCCTCAGGCTGATGAAGGGGCGCCTGGCTGCCTCAGGTGGTAGAACGTGCCACTCTTGATCTTGGGATCATGAGTTTCAAGCCCACACTGGGTGTAGAGATTACTTAAAAACAAAAAACAAAAAATAAAACTGTTCTCCAGGCTGATGATCTAAACTTAGTGCACATAAGTATCATCCTGGGGAGGAGATTGTACCAAAATGCCCCAGGGCCCCAAGTAGAAAAGTTTTTTGGGTCAGGACCAGAAATCTGTGTTTTTCAATGACATGACGGGGTAATTCTCCAGTAGGTGTTGGGGACATAGCTGACAACAGCTGTGGGCTAGGAGGCTACAGTTTGGTGGCTTTAACCAAAATAGAAATGATTTCTATCACCATCCAGGAAAAATTAAAATCCCTTTTTTAAGGAAAATATTCGTGTCGCTTGACATAATCTTATCATAGAGCTTTCAGAAGTTGAATATGTATATTTCACTTCTTGGCAGTACACATTTTACATTTTGAAGCAGTGATCAAATTTTTATATTTTTGAGGCTGATTTTGTGTCTCAAGAAAGCGAAATGTTAAGTTGTTCATTTAGGCACAGATGTGTGGAGTCATTGCAGTTAAATATCCCCAGCGTGGCGGGGGAATCGTAGATCCTTTATGAAACAGGTGGTAGAAGGACAACATGGATCTTACAAAACACAAGCAGCTATACAAAAGTGTTCTGTTTAACCAAAACATGCCCAAGAATTCTGAGTGTTTTTCTTCAAAGGTGGTGGGGATTCTAAGATTTTTTTTTTTTTAATTTGACAGAGAGAGATCACAAGTAGGCAGAGAGGCAGGCAGAGAGAGGGGGGGAAGCAGGCTCCCCGCTGAGCAGAGAGCCCAATGCGGGGCTTGATCCCAGCACCCTGAGATCATGACCTGAGCCGAAGGCAGAGGCTTAACCCACTGAGCCACCCAGGTGCCAGGAGATTCTAATTAAACTGGCCTGTAATAGATTTTTTATTTTTTTTAAAGACTTTATTTATTTGAGAGAAAGAGAAAGCATGAGAGGAGGGAAGGTCAGAGGACGAAGCAGACTCCCCACCAAGCAGGGATCCTGATGAGGGACTCAATCCTGGGACCCAGGATCATGACCTGAGCAGAAGGCAGATGCCTAACCAACTGAGCCACCCAGGTACCCTATAATGGATTAAAAATAAAACAAAGAAAACCCTGTTGTTTTTATGTCTTTCCTTTTCCTTTCTTTTCTTTTACATAATTTCTGTGCTCAGTGTGGGTCTCAAACTCATGATTCCAAGATCAAGAGTTGCAAGCTCCACCTACTGAGGCAGCCAGGTGCCCCAAAAACTATTGTATTTTATTTGAAATGTTTCTTTTTTTCAGGGTGAGTTGCATGAAATACTGCAAATGTTAGTTTTTGTAGAAATAATGAAATTTTACATATAATAGAAAACATAATAAAGGACTCTGAGTTGAAAGTGGCCTTAAAAGTAAACTATTCCAGCTGCTCGTCTGATGCTCACTGTGGGAACGATGCTGGCCTTGGAGGCTAAGGCCTGCGTTTAAACCCTGGCTTTGTCATTTGGTCAGTAGCTGTATGACCTTAAACATGTGGCTTATGCTTTCTGGTCTCCAGTTCTCCATCTCCACAATAACAGGGTGACCACCACGGTCTCTCTTAGCCCTGACATTCTGTGACTCTTTTCTTGTGACAATCTTCACCTTCCTCTTCGTATTTATTCATAATCTGAAGAAGACAGATGAACTGATTTTTATTTTGCAAATTACCCCTCGATTTAGAGTGAATGGATTAGAATGATTTTGTAAAATCTGTCCTAAAATGAAATTTCCTCATCTAAAATGCTTAAAATGTGAATAAATAAATAAAACTCCTCAAAAAAATCAGCATGCTCTGACGTAAGCCTTCAAGAAGACAATGGCAACCATCCTACCAATGATGCTTTTCCATAAGTAGAACCTGTATTCAAAGTGGAATTACTGTGTTCCTCACTACAGACAAATAGGGCCATCAAATACACAGTTGTTATCACAATGATCTCTGGAGACACAAACTCATGCTTTAAGAGCTAAAACTCAGCATCTCTTTAATGCCTAATGGGATTGCACCACCCTGCTTGAACATGAATTTCCATTTGGAAAGTGACTTCGCTTTAGCTTCTTAAGTAATCCAAGGAAGAACATCTTGCAAGCCTTTCTTAAAAGATAACAAAGATAATCATCTTAATTTTGAAAGAATTGATACAAATACATAACTTTCTTTGGATGCTCTGCACTTTCAAAGCACACTGTATGAACTCACTGAATTATTTAAATTAAATAAGGCACCAGATACTCGACAAATTAGATCATCAGTGCAGTTTGAAACAGCCTGGGCATTGGAGTCTTGACTGCCTCTTGCTAGCTGCATGATTGTAACAATTTACTTAACGTCTTTGAAACTTAGTATGCTCATCTGTAAATGGGAATAATTCTACACAAACACTAAGGCTAATGGGAGAAGGTTTTTTTTTAAGATTTTATCAATTTATTTGAGAGAGAGATGAGGGAGAAGAGAGCACAGAAAGAGAAGGAGAGATAGAAGCAGACCCCCCCTCACTGAGCAGAGAGCCGGACTTGGGGCTCCATGCCAAGACCCTGAGATCATGACCCAAGCCAAGGCATATGCTTAACCTACTGAGCCACCTAGGCACCTCCTAATGAGAGAATTAATAGGTAATACAAAAAAGGAAATTATTAAAAAACAACTCATATTATCCTTAGAGTGAAAGTCTGATTTCTTTCTTCCCTAATGGGTTCTGAACACCAATTTCAACTTGTAGGTCTCCCCCCCCCCACCCTGCCCCAAACACCAAGCAATTCTCAGACACCAGCTTAGTCCTATAATTTAACTCAATTCTGACATTATCTATCTGAAGATAGTATTAGATTCTGCAGGCTAAGTGTTTGGGTCTGTAAGACTTCCCCCACTCTACTTCGCATGCCAATTTCAAGTCCAGGTTGTCACCTTCGGTCCCTTCTGAACAAATGGCTATAAATCAGAGGTTCCCATGAACCTCCCCCCCTCCTTAGGTTCGATTAATTTGCTGGAATGGCTCATAGAACTTGTAGAAACATTTCATTTACCTAGATGGTTTATTATAAAAGTATATAACTTTGGAAAAGCTAGACGGAAGAAATGCATAATACAAGGTATGGGAAAATGCACAGAGCTTCCATGCCCTTTCCAGGTGGATCACTCTCCCCAAATCTCTATGTGTTTAACAACCAAAAAACTCTCCGAATCTGTCCTTTGGGTTTTCATGGAACCTTCATGATTGATTAACTCATTTGCCTTTGGCAACTGACTCAGCCTCTGCCTCCTCCTCATCCCCAGTGGTTAGGGAAGTAGGACTAAAAGTTCCAAACCTCCAGTCACATGGTTGGTCCTCCTGGCAACCAGACCCCAGCTTTTGGTGGGGTCTAAAGTCATCTCACAAGAAAAAAAAAGACACCTTTATTGCTCTCATTATTTTGAAAATTCCAGCAGTTTCGGGAGCTCTGTACCAGAAATTGGAGGAAGACCGAAATCACGTTTATTATAAGTCACAATGTCACACCCCCACCAATGGCAACAAGTCCACTCTCATATCTATTCAATGCCCTACTGGAAGCCCTAGCAATAAGGCAAGAAAAAGAAAGAAAAGGCATATGGATTGGAAAGGAAGAAATAAAGCTGCCTTATTTCTCAGACAATTTGATCATCTGTGTATAAAGTCCTGAAGAATTTTTTTTTAAAGTCCTGAAGAATTTATAAAAAATAAATTAGAAGTAATGAATGGGCAAAACAAGCCACAGGACATGATGTGAATGTACAGGGAGAACATATGAGGAAACTATACTGGGAAGCTCAGAAGTCAAAGCAATAGCAGACAATTTAGATAAAAAGAAACCAAGACCATACATACAGTCATGGCACGTATCCCACACCCTGGTTTCATGAGAATTGTGTGCAATTGGTTTTGCACATGGTCTGTTTTCATAGGCCTGCCTTGAAAGGAAAAATTTAAGTTTTTTAAATGAGCAAATATATCCATGAGGTAAGCTAGTTTGCAATGTTAGTCTCAATCATGCACATGACCTTAGAGAGTGATGGGTTCCTTCTATAAGTCCTGAACTTCTTGCAACTTGAATACACAAGAGAGGGCTTCTTCTTGTGAAAGATACTGAATTTCAGTATGAAATGAATGTTGCTCACGGTCACCACTGATCTGAGAAAAAAATCAAGAATTCATTATAATGTGATTGACACTTTTAACAGGTTTGTTAAATCTTCATGCCATTCTCCAGTGGGAAAGACTTCCCTGTGTTAACATCAGTAAGCAAATTTTTCTATTGCTACTATAGATTATATATGAGAAGTCTTCTTATTGATTTTGCAAATAACTGAAAGTTTATGGAACAAAGACTTCAGTATTTTGCTGGAAAGAATACAAGAACTCATTATATGAGAAGCCATATAAGTATCACATATAAGTGATCTACGTCATCTCTAACATCAGTAGCTTTATATAACAGAAGATTCAGTTACTGGAATTTAGAAACATCCATATACTTGCCTAAGCATATCCTGTGTTTTATGAGTTCTAAGATAGATTTTCATGGTGCTAATTTAACCCTGTCCTATGGAAAAACCTGTTTTGAAATAGAATTAATTATATTTTCTAATACACATTTAACTAAGACAACTGTTAAAATAAGAACATCTTCCCATTTGTCACTTAAGATGATCAGACACAGTGGTATGCATACCAACTTGAGAAATACTCTTATGGTGGGAAAAGCACTATAATTGGAGCCAGAATACTTAAATTCAAGTCATGGTTCTGCCCCTTAGCAGTTATTTAACCTTGAGAAGTTACTTAACATCTGAGCTTCAGTTTCATTTTCAAAAGGAAGACATTAAAAAAAAAAGGTGTTTTGGGGGATCATCATATCATCGTATAACCAAATACTGCCACATACGTCAAGACCTGCATTTGCATTTGCGTCACGTGGAGTCCAATGCAATTACAGTGACTAAAACCTTGCTGGTAGTTCAAATTGAGAAAAATGGGGCAAGAACTGAGTCACAGGGCATAGGCATGCTGAACTCAAAATACCTCCACTTTAGGCATTAGCACTCCACTTCGGGAGTTTTACTTCTTTGAAAACATGACTAATGTCTCATGCCGGGAGAAGACTAGATGATATTGCGGCATGAATTATCATCGCAGAAGAAAAGTTTTGTCCTTAAATTATTAGAAGAATTCAGGGGTGCCTGGATGGCTCAACCAGTAGACCAAGTGACTCTTGATCTTGGGGTCATGAGTTTGAGCCCCACATTGGGTGCATAGAGATTACTTAAAAAATACTATTAGAAGAATTTAACATGGTAGCAGCACCATTCATGGGTCAATTATTGTTCGAACATTAGAACATATCAGACTTTATTGCAATGGTGTTGTCACTTAGAGGATCACTGGATGACAATACAATAATCAACACAAATGTAGCTGTGAGCCCAGTTCTAGAATACCCTTACGTCTGACTTCTAACATACTTTCAAAATAAAAATACGTGATTAAAAAATTAGGATGGAAAGATATAAATATGAGATTTTTCCTTATTATGACGTCAATCATAATGTCAGATTTACCCTCATCTCACTCTTACATCTACACCATTTATAGGATGTTTTGATGAGAAGTTTATGCATGAGTACATGTGGTTGATAAAATCCTAGCAGAGGGAATAAGTAGGCTAATTATGTGACCAAGAAAAAGAAAATTAATGTAGATAATCACAACTAGATATCAGATTTTTCAAGACAGTATCCATTAGAAGTAGATAATCTTCTTTATTTTGGTAGGGGTTTGCTGATTCACTCTTGGCCCTTGAAAGATAACACATGATTATAGCCCAAGAATGGAAAGCATCTCCCATTCATGCAGCAGTGACTAATAAAGCTCTAGGCTTATTTACCTAAGCCTTGTGCAGACCCATTCTGGGAGTTAGCAACAGGAACAGAACATCCTCATGAATTCTGGCTTTAACAAAAAGGACTTGTACTTTGCCCTATAATAAGGTGTTCAGAAGTTGGAAAGTTCTATGTATGAGTCACTAAGCTCCAACTCCTCCTCTCTAGAATCTTCCTGGTAGTAAGATGGCCACAATAGTTCTAAACATGGTACTCAAACACAACATTCACAGATAGAAAAGGGATTGTCTCTCCTGGTGTGTCCTCTGTAGGAGAGAGAATAACTTTTCCCAGAAAAATCTTACTAGTGCCCACCACATTTCATTGGCCAGAACTGTGCCTCAGGCTCACTCCTAAATAAGTAATTGGCAATGGACATGGGACTAATCTGAGTGGCTTAAACCAATCAAGACTGAACCCTGAGCAGGGGATAGGGTTACCTTCTGATGAGTCACTTGGGTAAGAGATGGGTCACTGTGGGAAAAAGGGAAAGCAATGGGTACTAAATGGGCATAAATATGTAAACAAATAAACCATGTGTTCTACTCATCAAAATGCCCGAACTGGACATGAAAAGAATAGTTGGCCAGTTCAGCTCTCTAGAGATATAACTAGATTGTTTTTCACACCTGGGGAGGTTGTTTACTTTCTAATAATTATTATTTATTGACTATTTTATAATTCCATTTAATCTCCACTTTGGGTTTATTAGTAAATAATGATATTATTTACT
>PISX010012927.1:0-58618 GCA_004024625.1 Mellivora capensis
GGGGGGTGGGGTAATGGACATTGGGGAGGGTATGTGCTATGGTTAGTGCTGTGAAGTGTGTAAACCTGGCGATTCACAGACATGTACCCCTGGGGATAAAAATATGTTTATAAAAAAAATAAAAATTAAAACAAACAAACAAACAAAAAAAGAGGTTACCAGTGAAAGACAAGTTCATAATTAGGTGGGGTAAGGGAGATGTGTGGCTCTATTCCTACTTCTTTCTTATAGTTCTACTACAGTGTAAGGGAGAGTCGCTACCTTAGAGCCATTGTCAGTCATTTACACTTGAGTATGAATGAGATTTTAAGTTCTTTTCGGAGAAGAGAGTTTGTTGAAGGGGAATGAAAAGAAACTCTTGTACCGACTGAACTTTGGAGAAAAGTTACTTTAAAAAAGCAGAAAAGGGGGAGCCTGGGTGGCTCAGTGGTTAAGCCGCTGCCTTCGGCTCAGGTCATGATCCCAGCATCCTGGGATGGAGTCCCACATCGGGCTCCTTGCTAAGCGGGGAGCATGCTTCCCTCTTTCTGTCTCTCTCTGCCTGCCTCTCTGCCTACTTGTGATCTCTGCCAAATAAATAAATAAAATCTTTAAAAAAAAAGAAAAAAAAAGCAGAAAAGGGGAGCCTGGTAGAAAAGTAAGGTAAGGGTTTTGAGAAAAATATGCTGATTCTGCACCTTGCAGCAGCCACCTGCCTTCTCTCGTGGCCTGTCTTCCTCTCTCTCACAGGCCTTAGAAGCTGGTGGGACGAAGCTTGGCTTGGAACTGCCCATGCCCAGGGTCTGCCTTTCTGGAAGTCAGAAAGGGTAGCAGTCTATGCAATATGATATGGAAGCCTCCTCTCTGCCCTGTCCCCCTGCCAACATGCTACTGCCCCAGATTCTCCCCATTAGCCTCTCAAAGCCTAGGCTGGGACTCCCAGGAGCTCATTCTGGCTCTCTTCTTTTGACCTTGGGCACGTCCCTGTCCCTTCCTTTCTTGCACACAGGAGGGGGCTGGACTTGACTCTTCTGAGTTCCCTGCAGTCCTCGATAAGTGTTCCTTCCTCACTCCCTATTGTCCTCCTAGAGTCACAAACTCAAGCTGATGACCCAGGGGACCCCTCAGGAGGCCTGGGGGTCCCTGAACACCTGGAGCCCACTGGAAAAGGCCTCTAGCCCCTGTGACCCCTTCAATGCCGCCAAAAGGACTCCTGCTCCCCAGATTGCTGTCTGAGGCTGTCAGACACGCGTCAAGGTCAGGGGTGTGCATCTGCCCTAGACACAGCGATAATGGCTTCTAATGGACTGTAAACAGGTGAGGTTTGCCGCAAAGATGCTGCCACCACTGCTGGAACAATAAAAACTCTTTTTTTTTTTTTTTTTTTAACCGTCTCCTGGATTTCGAGTGTGCCATAACCACCCTGATTCCAGATGTTCCCGCCTGGCATCTCGTCCACCCTTAGCCACAGATGAAGAGGAAGGATCTGACCGTGGCCCCTTTGCAGATGGGGGAAGGACCAGCGAGGGAAAGAGATCTGTCTGCGGTGTCAGGGTCGTGCTGTGGCAGTCAGGACCGGGACTTCAGGCTCGAGACCTGCTACAAGACCCCACTGTACCCGGTGGGCAGCCTGCTCATGATTTGCACTGGCCTTTGCAGAAGCTGCCAGAGAGGGAAAAAGGCACCTTGGAACCCAGAGTTCTAGAGGGAAAAGTGAAGGTCTTTGAATCAGACCAACCTGAGTTCAAATCCTGACCCGCCTTTTACTTGCTGTGTGACTTTGGGCCCATTAACTAACCTCTCTGAGTCTCGGTTTCCTCATTTCTAAAATAAAGCAATAGGATGATTGTGGGGATTGAAGGCAATGCATGGAGGGCCTGGCACAGAGGTCTCCCTACAGCTCAGGCCCCTCTGCAGCCCCCCCAACTTGAGTAAAACTGAGATGTCTGAGGCTTCCTCTTGGAAGTGACCTCAGTTATGAGCACTTGGGCTGACAGATGCAAAGCAGTGACCCAGATTCCCAAACCTTCTGCCCCTGCTCGGGACAGCGTCCCCAAGGTCACCAGTCACCAGGCAGGTCTGAGCAGCCCTGCTATCCCTTCCTCAGGGCCTGGGCTGGAGGGCAGGAGCGAAGGCAGTGAGGACCATAAATAAGGCCAACGAGGAAGTAGTAATCCGGCAGCCGTCTCCGTCACGCTGCTACTTTTAGTGCTGCCAGCAGCATCACAGCCCAGGCTGCGGGGGGAGGTGAGATGGCCCCTCCAGCGGGCTGTTTGTTCTGAGCCTGTTAGATGACAGGCAGGGAGGTGAAGGGAGCTAGGGCAGGAGTGGGGCTGGGGAGGGGAGCAGGCCCACGCACCCTCCCTCCCAGCTTCTCTCCACCGCCCCCACCCCTCCATGCTGTTACCCCCGAAATGAGATCTGTCTCCTCTCACATCCACTTCTCCCGCAGACCCCAGGAGGGGGGCCTTCATCCTCTGCTGTGGACAAGCCCATGTTCATGCTGCCATCCTCCTCCTTACCCCTTTGGCCATCTGACAGGCTCTAGCCCTTAGTCGCTTATGTTCAGTGGGCCTGCTTCTCTCCAGCACAGTGTCCGCCACCCTCCCCCTCTATCACCAGATGCCCGAGCAGGGAGAGCTTTGTGTTTTGCTTACGGCTCTCTTCTTAGCACCTGGAACAGTACCCAGCACGTAGTAGGTGCTCAGGAAAGTGCAAGATGCATTTACTTGGCCACTCTTTATCTCATATTCCATTCAGAGCACCTTGATGGTAATAAATACACCTACCACTCCTGGGACTGGAGAGTCCTGGTGGAATCTCAGTGAACCACACAGTCCTCTTCCCCTCACACCCCGAAGTTGGGGCACTCAGAGCAAAGGGGCACGACAGAGGAGTTAGGATTAACTCACTCTGGACTCAGAATGCCTGGCCTTCACTTGACCTGCCTTGGGAGAATTTCCTATATGGCTGAGCCTTGGTTTCTTCATCTGTAAAATGGGGGTGGTCAAAGGCATATGGCATCAATGAGGGATGTATTCAAATGTGCTTTAGCATTGCACCAGCTGCCAGGATGGCTCAGTGAACGACAGATACTGACCTGTGACACTCCTACATGTGCCCTGACGCTGGAAGAAACCATGTGCCCAGGGGCTGTTAGGAAGCAGCAAGTGATCCTGATGGGGAAGGTCAAGGATGTCGTCCCTGAGGAAGCAGCGTGTGAGCAGGATGTCCAGGGGCTCTGTGTTCCCATGTTCTTGGTGGAGGAAACAGCAGGAGCGGAGGCACAGAGAGGTGTGAGAGGAGCTGTGGGCTCCCTGGGTGTATGTGTGTTGGTAGGGGCAGATGAGGAGGAGGAGGAGGGAGGGGAGGGGGCTGACATCAAGGAACTCTAGAATGCTGAGAGAAGGAGTGTGTCCCCTATCCCGGGGGTGTGAGAGCCATTGAAGAGGTTTGAGCAGGGCTGGGGCATGGCAGACTCTGGGATCTGAGGTTGGGGGTGTGGGACAGATGGCAGGAAGGGCTGCTAAAAGAAGGCTGATATTCCAGAGGGGAGAAGCTAAAGCTTTTTCGAATGCCAAGGGTGGGGGGGTTGGGCACAGCCGGGGTCTGGCAGCAGCGCTCAGATCCAGATTCCCTGCTGATGAGCACAGACCACCTGGGATGTCACCCACCCCCACCCCTATTCTGCAAGAGGAGACCAGGGAAGAGAAGGGGAATGAAAACCTGGAGCCTCTGTCCCGCCCCCGCCCCATCAGTCAATAAGGCCTTCAGGCTTGGGTCCATGTTCCCCTATCCAACCTCAGCTCTGGTCACTTTTGAGTAAGTTCTGGAATCAGACCCAGACCCACATGGTGTACCCAAAGAATGCATCTTTTGAGGCTGACTCTGTTGCCCACCCCCACCCCATCCCCTCTCGCTCAGGGCCGAGCCTGGCCTCTGCCTTTGCCTCCTCTTCTAACCCAGCTGCCTCAGTCTCCCCCAGGGGAAGACCAGCCTTCAGCATGGCCTCCACCAAGCTGAGCTGCAGCAGCCGACCCCGGGCTCCAGCCTAATCGGAGGGAGGCTCTGAGTCTTTCTGTCATTTTCGAGTTCGGACAAAGCACAGGTGCAGGGCTTAGGGTCCATTTCTCCAAGAGCTTCTCGGAGCTGCCAAGTAACGGCAGCCCTGGAGCCAAGTGGGGGTCCTGAAGTCAGGAGAGAGGGGGAGCCACGAACTCATGGACCCTTCCAAAGGATGGAAGCTGCGTGTGGCTTGTGCAAGTGCCACCCACGTGACCCAGCGCCCCACTGTGCTGGAGGGGGCTGCCCAGCCGTCAGCTCCCATGAGAGCTGCTGAGGTGGGTGGGACTGTTAGGTGTTCCCCAAGCCACACTGGGCAGGCTCTGAGCCTCATACCCTCATGGGGCCAACAGCCTGCAAGAGGAGAGGTCAGCTTTGGGCTGGTCTATGGGGGATCAACTGGAGGTAGGAAGAAACCAGGAGAGGGTTTCAGGATGCTCGCTGTCAGCCAGCAGCAGTCAAGTCTGGTCTCCAAGGCATTCGACTGTACAGGGCTTGGGCCTCCGAAGGGAAGACCAGCTGAGGCTGGGGCCCAAGGGAAAGGAAAGCACCCGGTTAACGAGGTTTGGCTTGCTTCCGGGAACAGTGTATGAGAACCCTTGCTTGGCAGAAATGATGCTCAGCATCCTCAGATAGTAGAATGTGCCATATTACACGGCAAAGAGAGCTGATACATTTGATCACATCGTTAGAGCTGCACGCCCGCCCTGGGCCTATTACACACACACACACACACACACACACGCACGCACCCACACGAATACAAACAAAACTGGAGAAATCTGAGTAAGGTCAGTGGATTGTATGTCAATATCCTCATCGGGATATTGTGTTATAATTGTGCAAGATGTTCTCATTGGGGAAAACTGGATACAGGGTGCATGTTATCTCTCTGTATTATCTCTTACAATTGAGTTTGAATGTACAAGTATCTCAGATGAAAAGGTTTAACTAAAAACAGAGAAAGAGAGAATGAGAGAGACTGGACCCTAGAGTCCTGAGCTCAAATCCCAGCTCTGCTGCCCCTTTGTCATGCTGTGGCCTTGGGCAGGTCCCTTCACTCCTGCGACTCCCAGTTTCTTCATTTGTAAAATGGAGATAAAATACGAGCCATTTAGAACTGAAAGGTAATAAGAACATATCTTACTCCGACTGGTGGCAGGCAGACAAGATAATGTTCAGAGGAAAATGTTTAGCCTTTAATGCATTTGTTAGAAAACAGGACTGAAAAAAATTAACTAAAATGTCAATTTAAGATACTAGAGATATAATGAAATAAATCCAAGGAAAGAAGGAATTTAGAAGGGTAAAAGCAGCGATGGACGGATCAACAAATTTTTCGGAGATGATAATCCCTACAATGCCATGTGCCAAGTGCCAATGAGAATTAAAGAAGTTAGGGGCACCTGGGTGGCTCAGTGGGTTAAGCCTCTGCCTTCGGCTCAGGTCATGATCCCGGTGTCATGGGATTGAGCCCCATATTGGGCTCCCTGCTCGGTGGGAAGCCTGCTTCTCCCTCTCCCACTCCCCCTGCTTGTATTCCCTCCCTCGCTGTGTCTCTCTCTGTCAAATAAATAAATAAAATCTTTAAAAAAGAAAAAAAAAAGAAGTTAATTCACGCATTCAATCAAGAAACCAAATTGCCCTCGCTACCCCTCCCTATCTGTGTAGCGCACTGTACTAAGAATAGTGGATAAAGGGGAGCAGAACCCCACCCCTGCCCTCCAGGGGTTTCCATTCCGGGGGGAGAGGCGAACACAGTCCATGGTTCAGTGAAATCAGGGAGGAAGCAAAGAAGATGGGACATCTGGAGGAGGGCCCAGAATGGGGGAGCACCACATCTAAGGTCAATGTGAAGGACCAATGGGGTTGTTCGCAGAGTGCTCCTGCCAGTGTAAACAGCACATGCCAGCATCTGACCCCGGGGAGGGGTCCCCTGGGCAGGGCAATGCAAGTACTCCCGAGTCTGCCACAACCTTCCGTTGATAGTTGAAGAATTGAGACTCAGAGAGAGTCCTTCACTTGCCTCAGGTCCTTCAGCAGGAGGAGAGGAAGTTGTGGTTGAATCAGAAGGCGGAAGCAAGGCTTACCTACTTTCTGGGGGTGCAGTTCTGGGGCCACAAGAATGAAGGGGAGAGGGAAGTGAGCTGGGGAGGAGGGTAATACAAGGTCACGTGTTTCTGGGCTGGGCAGATGTGAGCCACGAGGCAGGGCGCTGGGTCACGTGGGTGTCACTTGCACAAGTCACACACAGCCTCCATCCTTTGGAAGGGTCCATGAGTTTGTGGCTTCCCCTCTCTACTGACATCAGGACCCCCCACTTTGGTCCAGGGCTGCTGTTTCTTGGCAGCTCCGAGAAGCCCCTGGAGAAATGGACCCCAAGCCCTGCACCTGTGCTTTGTCCGAACTCGAAAGTGACAGAAAGACTCAGAGCCTCCCTCTGATTAGGCTGGAGCCGGGGGTCGGCTGCTGCAGCTCAGCTTGGTGGAGGCCATGCTGAAGGCTGGTCTTCCCCTGGGGGAGACTGAGGCAGCTGGGTTAGAAGAGGAGGCAAAGGCAGAGGCCAGGCTCGGCCCTGAGCGAGAGAGGACAGGGGGATGGAGTCAGCCTGTGAAGACGCATACATTAGGTCTGGTGCACCATGTGGGTCTGATTCCAAAACTTACTCACAAGTGGATGAGGTTGGATAGGGGGGCGTGGACCCAAACCCAGAGAGGCCTTATTTACTGGCTGGAGAGGGGGGACTTGATCTGCGGGGCAATGGGGAGCCATGGGAGATTCTTAATGCCTGGCAAGATGGCCTGCACCAACAGCTATTGGGACAAGCTGGATCCCACTGGCAGGAGTGGGCCCAGTGACCTCTGATTGGTAGAGTGGGGGGCTGCCCGACCGGCCCCACCCAGCGCCCCCTCCTCCAGGTCCAGCCATGAGGACGGCAGCGCACATCCTTCAGCATGACATTGGAACATCGCTGGGGGAGTGGAGGGTGACGGAACGCTCTCCAGGGCGGTAATGGCTCCAGCGCCAGGAGGAAAATGACATAAATAATATCCCATTAGAGGCGCCGCGCTGCTCTGCTGAGTGCCTTGTTTTGCTGGCAACATTATGGGCTTCATAAACAGACTCATCCATTTCCTAGTCCCTGCTCTGCTGAGGTGGGACAGTGGGGCCGGGTGCTGGGGAAGGTGACGGGGAGCGAGGGCTGATGAAGTGCTGAAGGGCAGGGTCCAGTCCTTGCCCAGCAGCTGATGCCCAGCTGATGATGCAGCCTTCTTTGATTCCCCATTCATAGGTGACCTCAAGGCTCCCTGAGCTCTTGGTGAGGTAGCCAGGCCCCCAGAAGAAGCCCTGGTGACAGACATATCTGGTTTCCAAACCTGGCCCTGCCCCTGCCCCCTAGAAGCCTGATGACCCTGGGCAAGTCCTCTGACCTCTCTGAGCCTCAGTGTCCCCTGTGGAAGGTGGTGATAAGAATGTACACTTGTGGGGAGAAATCTTTCAGGCTTCTCTGCATACAGTATATTTCCATAGGTAATTGTTCTGGTTCCCTTTGTTTTGTACATAGAAAGGTAGGTTTACCTCTCCCCAAAGGGACAGTGTATTTTCCTGTCTCCGTCCCTCTTGTCTTGGCCTCTGTGCACAGCAGGCCTCCAGGGCAGCTTTGAGAATGTAACAAGAGGACCTCGAGACCGGGACTGTGGGTGCTGGGTCTTGTTCCAGCTTGAACATCGGTGAGCTATGTGGCCTTGAGGGAATTCCTTCTCCTCTCTGGTCCACTCATCTTCCAAGTGAAAAGACATTTGTGGTTGCCCCTAGCTCCCATTTCCAGAACCCCAGGCTTTGGGGTCAGAGAGCATCCAACTAGGATCCTGTTCTGCTATGTGTCCTTGGACAAGGACTAAACATCTCTGAGTTTCAGTTTCTTCATCTGGAGGGAATGAACCCCACTTCACAGGGCCGGTGTGATAGTTTAGCAAAATCCTCAATTTGGTGGTATTTACTGAGCACCTATCATGTGTCGGGCATGATGCAAGATATTGGATATACAACAGTCTCGTGCTGGCGAGTGAAACAATGATCCCTTCCCCTTCACAGAGCTCAAGTTTTAGTGGAAAAGAGACAAAAGTTAACTATCACATAAATAACGGAGTAATTACCAGTGGGGATGGGTTACAAAGAAACACAAAACAGAACTAGGAGGACCTGCCCTTATGTTCCTGGTCCAGGAGGGCTTCCCTGAGGAGGTGACATGGGAGCTGGTTATCTATTGTGTCATAACAAATGAACCTAGTGGCTAAAACAACAGCAATGACTTTGTTGTTGCTCATGGTTTCGGTAGATCAGGAATTCAGCAAGGGCTCTGCTGAGTCCCTCCCGAGGTTTCATTCAGAGGGTGGCCAGGGCTGGTGAAGCTAGGGGCTGCTGGGCATCTCAGTCTTTCTGCGTGAAATCTCTGGGCTTCCCCATGTGGTGTCTCTGCAGAGGCTTGCGTGGGCTTCCTTGTAACGTGACATCATCTGGCTCTGGAGCCAGTGTCCAGGACACAGAAGGGTCCTAGTGTCACTTCTACTGCATCCTATTGGTCAGGAGCCCACCCTGAATCAAGGGGAGGAGTGCCAAGGTCACACTTCATGAAGAACATGTCAGATGAAAGATATTGTGGCAACCATCTTTGGAAAATACAATCCGCCATAGATCTGAAGCATGAGGGGGAATTAAGCAGGGAAAGAAGAGAAGGAAGGGGGTTCTAAGCAGAGGGATGAGGCAAAGCTGGGGTAGAAGAACGTATCTGGCTTAGAACTGAGGAAGCATTCTTGGATACGGTGGTGAATAGGACAAAAATCTATGTCCTTTAAGAGGTTACATTCTAGTGGGGGAAGGCAGACAATAACTAAATACACAAATGCATAAACAACACAATTTGGGTTTGTAATGGGGGCTGGGAAGGGAATATATTGTGTGCTGTGATAGAGTGGGCTTAGGGGCTGGAGTATTATTTCAGGCCGGGAAGACCTCTCAAGGAGGTGGCAGGGGAACGGAGACCTGTGGATGGGAATGAGCTTGCCAGGCATGCAAAGAATTAGAGTAGAGTTTTCCCATTAGAGGGAACAGCCTGTGCAAAGGCCCAGAGGTGGGGAAGGACCTGGCAGTGTGATTGGAACTTGGTGTGGGCAAGCAAGTGTGACATGATGGTAGACCAGGGGTGGCGGGGAGGCCCGGTAGTGTAGGGCTCAGGGAGTTTGGATTTCTTTCCAAGTGTAATAGGGAGCCACAGGCGGTTTTAAGCAGGGGAGTCATTTGACCTGCTTTTGTGACAAAGCTCCTTCGGGCTGCTGGGTGGAGAATGGAAAGCAGGGGCCGGAAAGGAGGCAGGGAGCCCTAGGGAGAAAGGACAGTAGCCTGATCCAGGATGCTTGCAGTGGTTGATGCTGAGAAACGGATGGGACTGGGAGGCAGAACCAACAGAGCCTAGTTATCGGATGTGCAAATGAGGAAAAAGAGAAGAAAGATGACCTTCAGTTTTTTGGTAAAGTCTAATCTTGTTTTACAGCCCAGAGAAGTTAAGTAACTATCCCATAGTCACACAGCACATCCATGGTGCTTCCAGAAACAGAAGCCAGACCTCGTGCTCAGAATTCAGTGCACCCCTCTGGGTTCACCCTGGGCCTGGGATGCTACTGTCATGGGATTCTTGGTCCTCTCTGTGTCTCTCCAGACCTACCCCTCTCGTCACCTCTCCTCTCTCCTCCTGGGATGCTAGAGGCTCTGGCTGATGCGGGCCCAGCAGGTGTGTCTTACCAAGCTGTCGACATGATGAACAGCCTCCCTTGGCCAAGCAGATAACGGTACACACACAGGTCGGGGGGGCCCGTGTAGCCCATCCATCAGGCCCGGGAACGGGCGGCGGGCCGGCACACCCTCATGCCTGTTATCTGCCACAAATGTGTTTTTCCCCCAAGGTTAACAGGAAGAGTGACGGCCAGGCACTTACATCAGCAGGGCTCCTGCTCGAAGGAGCCAGCCAGGCCCCCTCTCCCCGCCTCCCTCAGCCCCTGTAGGCTCCTTCCAGCCTTCCCCAGAGGGGAGACCTGGCCTCCTGAGTGTGGAGACACTGAGAGCCCCAGAGCTGCAGAGTCTCTAAGCCTTGAGCCTCCATCATGCAATGGTTAAAAGCATGGACTCCAGGCTCTGCCTAGCCCTTTGGGGTTCAAATCCGAGTCCCGCCACTTATTAGCTGTGTGACCTAAGGCCCATTACTTATCATCTCTGTGCGTCAGTATGAGGATAAGAGCATCTACACCACAAGTGGTTGTCGTGATTAAAGGACATACTCTTTGTGAAGTGCTCAGAAGATCGCCTGGCACAAAGTGTACTGGTCACGTGCATAGAGATTAAAGAGTTCTTAAAGACAGAGTCTTAAATTCTAAGTCGCAGCAACACAGAACCTTAAAGCTTTTGAATCTTCTTAGGGGCATGGATTTTTCAGAAACTCGCCCTTTTAGACTATGATTGTCACACCTGTAGGGGGTGTGCTGACGGGTGGCGTAGCAGGGCCTGAACTCTCTGTAATTTCTACCACTGCTTCTGTTCTTTCATGGGGACAGTGGATCGTATCCTGATCTCATGTAAGATGTTCTCAAATATAGAGTCAAGTCTCCCTTCCAACCAATTTATTGTACCCATGTGGAAACTCTTGAGCTTCCACTGCACAAGACTCCAGTCTCTATATATCCTTCCATCCGTCCATCCTCGCATCCCTCCAGCCCTCCAGCCAGACATCCCTCTGTCTGTCCCTCCCTCCCTTCAGCCACCCACCCACCCACTTGCTCATGCACCTCTGCATCACTCATCCTTTTATCTCTCCGTCTCATCTACCCATTCATCTATACTCTTCCCACCCACCCATCCATCCACCCATTTGCCCCTCTGTCATCCCTCCCATCTATCTATTCCATCCTTCCTTCCTTTCGTTTTCCTATCCATTCATTCATTCATCCAGCCATCTATCCATTCACCCAACACTATTTGGACATCTGTTACATATAAGGCACTAGGTTGGGTTATAAAGGGGTATGGATTGGTTTCAGTTTTCACATTCTCTGAGCTTCTAGTCCAGCAGGCCAGAGAAGATATAAACACAAGCCAACCAACACAAGATTGGCCATATTCAGCAGGAGGGATCAAAAGAACCTATACAAAGTGACAGAAAGAGAACTCTCCTTTCTGCGGGGGCATCAGGAGTAACTTCATAAGGGAGGTGGTATATGACCTGGGTCTTGAAGGTCCCTGTCTTAATGACATCACAGGTGGGCTTCATGTTTCAAGGGTCTGGGGAGAGCAGAACTCTCAGAGGCCTTAAACACCATTTAGTCCAACTGGATGACTGGTGCTAAGAACCCCCCGTCCCTTCAAATACCACTTGAAGTGTTGCTGCAAACCCTGCTTGCATACCTCCAGGCTAGAAAGGCTCACTACGAGGCAAGAAAGAAGGCTTCTAGAACTCCACTGTAATCCAGGAGCTAAATGGCACTTCTAGACTTGATTCTAGACTTTTTCTCACGAAGTATCTTGCAAGACAACATCTTGAGGAACACACTCTGTGAAATGATGTTTTGCACTCTGCATACTTTGAGGATACACCCAATCTTCTTTAATTTGTCCCCCCAGATCTTAGTACATGGAGATGGGCAGGAAAGAGTGAGGGAGAAGCTGTTTTTGTCTGCTCTCAACTTTTCTGAGCAGCTTCAGAAGCTGCAGGACCTCCGTGGGTCCAGGTCTTGCAAAGACAGCCCCTCCTTCTGTGTTTCCAGCTCCCTTCAGGTGGGCCCACCCCAAAGAGAGGCTACCTATCTGGGACCATCTGGGAAGTCTTCCAGGAGGAGGTGGTACTGAATCTGAAGTTGAATAGAGTAAAATGTAGAGTGGGATATGAAAAGGTAAATAGAAATTACCAAAAAAGGGGGCCCTTGTAGGCATGGGTACTCCAATAACCAGCCTGGCCTTGGCCTTGACTCCTTGGGATAAGAGTCCACCTTAAGCTCAGGAAGAGGGCAGAATTAAACTGAAATGCTCTGGCCCCTACTTTTATTAGGGGGTTGGGGTCCACGGGTGGCACTCTGGGCTGGGAGTCAGACAATCCTGGAAGCAAGTCCCCCACCACCAGCAGGTGACCTTGAGTAACTCACTTCTCCTCTCTGAGGAGCTCCCTCAGCTCCCTCAGTGGTAAACTGGGGGTAACACAGCTTGCTTCATTGGACTGATGGGAAGAGCAAGGGAGGCGTATGGATGAAGAAGTGCTTTGTAAACTGTTAAGTGCTTATAAACTGTAGAGTGCTGTGCATACTATAAAGCTATAAATATATGCAGCGTGTTAGTTACACACCTTAGCTCAGGACACAGCTCACAATAGAATCGCAGAACCAAATTATTCTGCCACCTTTTGAGCTCTGTTCCCCTGGCTCTTGAAATAGTTTGGGTCTTCCCGGGGCCTCTCATTAATATGCCATCACCCCGAGAGCTGTTAATCCTTATTGGCTAATACCTTAGTTGGTGCTAGCACTTTAATTAGCACTCAACACCTTTAGTTAGCATCTAACTCCTTAATAGGAATCGCCTGGCTTTCAGCAGAAAGAAGAGCCTTCCGGAAGGGGGCCAGCAGGGACTCCTCATGGTCTTGAGGCATGAAGGGGAAAGAAGGAGGCTCTGAGAGAAGAGAGATTGTCCAGGAGAGAACTCCCTTGCCTTCCATTGCTGTCCGTTGCCAACTGGCAACTCTGTCACCTCTCTCTTGGCCCGAACCCCTCCCCCCCCAAGTTAGCCATCCCCGAATTACCTCTGCCATCTTCCCTAGCAAGAAGCCTTGGGCAAATTCCTTAACCCCTGCAAGCCTCGGTCTCCTCCTCTGCTAAATGGGCTATTCCACTGTCTTTTGGGGGGTTCTGTGATGAATACCGTGTTTTTCAAATGTGCTATGTATTTGTAGATGATACACAGACATTTTCCTTGTTAATAGGGGTGCATTTGTATCAGTCAGCTTAAAGTAATGCTGTGCTAACGAATGACCCTCTCCCAAATCTCAGTGACTTTCAACAATAAGGTTTTAGTTTCTGCTCACACTGCATATGTCACAGGTCTGCTTTGATTCTATTCCATGTCCTCATACTGAGAACCGAACTCAAGGGCCAGCCCCAGCCTAGAAAACAGCGGGAAAAGAACCAAGACAAAACTACCAGATGGCATTTCTCTCTTCGTTCCTTCCTTCCATCCTTCCTTCCTTCCTTTCTTTCTTCCTCTCTTTCTTTTTTTAAGATTTTGTTTAAAAAAAGAAAGATCTTATTTTTAAGTAATTTCTACAGCCCACGTGGGGCTCAAACTCATGACCCCGAGATCAAGAGTCCCATGTGCCACCAACTGAGCCATCATGGTGCCCCATGGAGATGGCTCTTAATTTCCATTCAGAGGCGGCATACCACTGCTCTACCCACATTTCATTGGCCAAAGCCAGTCATGTGGCCTAACCCAAAGTACAGTCTTTTGTGGGGAGGCACCTGATAAGGAGGGCAATGAGTATTTTTTTTTAATTTTATTTATTTATTTGACAGAGAGAGAGAACACAAGCAGGTGGAGTAGCAGGCAAAGGAAGAGGGAGAAGCAGGCTACCCGCTGAATAAGGAGCCTGACATAAGGCTCGATCCCAGGATCCAGCACCATGACCCTAGCCAAAGGCAGTTGCTTAACCAACTGAGCCACCGAGGCACTCTGCAATGAGTATTTAAATTTTTTTTTTTAATTTGACATAAACAGAGAGCAGAAGCCAGGAGAGGGGCAGGCAGAGGGAGTAGCAGGCTTCCTACTGAGCAAGGAACCTGATGCGGACTTGATCCCAAGACCCCAGGATCATGACCCAAGCTGAAGGCAGATGCTTAACTGACTGAGCCACCCAAGCGAAAAGCAACAATTATTTTTAAATGTAATACAGTCTACTACAGTATTTACTTGAAAATTAATTGAAAAATACACAGTTGTGCATACATAAGTTTATATACGTATATATAGAGAAAGATGGAACAAATGTGTCAAATTGTAAACAACTGGTGAATCTGGGAAAGGAGGGGTGTATGGATATTCTTTGCAACTTTCCTGAAAACTTTGAAATCACATTAAAGTTAATGGTTCCTTATACATGGCATATTGTTATATAGGATCTATAGTCACTTATGTGTGCATATGATAGATCAGACCTTATACATATGTATCAGATCAAACCATGATGTCGGGATGCCTTGGTCGCTTAAGGCCAGACAAACACAGAGAGAATAAAGACTAAGGGAGTCAACATAAAGAACATTGAATTCCTAGTGTGACCTTTGTACACGCAGGATGTGAAGGGTAGATGTTTGAGAAACCCTTGGTTAAGGTGTATGATGTTCCTCACACCTTGTCAGGGGGTCCTCTGGCCGGCGGCTCCCCTTCTCCTCCACCCATTGTGGGTACCCTTGAACACCTGCTGTGTGCCAAGCCCTTGCAGGGCACAGAGGACGCAGGGGAGGGTGACATGTGACAGCCACGGACTCTCCTTGGAGCAGCTCACAGCCTCACAGAGCTGTCAGATAGAAAGACACCTGGCGGCAAGTGGCCGAGGGAGCCCAGCTGCTGGCTAGAGCTGTTGTCTGAGGGAATGGCTGTCTAGTGGCTCACTGAAGGCAGTCAGTCGCCTTTGGGGGAACCACCTTGCGTCCTCTGGTTCTGGGTGTCCTTGGTTCTACATGACAGTGCGTGTGTCATTGTGGGGGTGGGGAGCAGATAGGCAGAGTGACAGTGTAAATACTGCATGCTTGCCTTTACTGCTTCTTTGATGCCAAGATCTGTTGTCGTGGGGGTCGGAAAACCTATTATTTTTACATTAAAAACAACAGAAGGACTGGAAAGGGGCACAAGAGAACTTTTTTTTTTTAAGATTTTGTTTATTTTTTGACAGAGAAAGAGAGACAGAGAGAGAGGGAACACAAGCAGAGAGAGTGGGAGAGGGAGAAGCAGGAGCCTGAGGTGGGGCTCAATCCCAGGTCCCTGGGGATCATGACCTGAGCCAAAGGCAGACGCTTATTCTACAGAGCCACCCAGGCGCCCAAGAGAACTTTCTAAGATATAAAAAATGTTCATTTTCTTAATCATGGTGATGGTTACGTGGGTATATACGTTTGTCAAAACTCATCGAAATGTACGTAGAAAATGGGTACATTTTATCATTCGTAAGTTACACCTCAATAAAGTTGATTTATAAAACAAAATAAAAGGAAGCACTAGAAGCAGAGCAGTGTGAAAATTATGCATTTATTTTGGAGACGTTCAGAGAAGTTAAGTAACTTGCCCAAGATCATACAGCTACCGAGGGAAAGAGCAGGAAAGAGACCCGGGCATGCGTGATTCCAGAGCTGGCTCTGTGAACTACGATTAATACCTGCCTTTGAGTTACTCACATAAACCAAAGTATCTTCCATTTTGAAAGGCAGCATTCACAAATAACACAAGTTATCCCTGAAATAAAGATTTCAGGAATAGGAAGAAATTAAGTGGTCCCAGGATTCTCCTTCCTTCCTCCTCTGCCTTCTGACACACACAGATGCCCTTGTCCTTGACCCAGGTTGATCTCTGGGCCCTGGAGGGCATCCTGGGAATCCTCCATCTACTTCTGGGCCTCCCTTATCGTAAGCCTCTCTCCTGCTTTCTGCCCTTGTCATACCCCAGCTACATGTCCTCACGTTGTCCTTGTTTTTACTCTTCCACAGTCTGGGAGGCTGGGAGGGGGCCTTTTGATCTGGGTGGGAGGCAGGGACCAAATTAGAGGGTTTACCATTGACCCTTTTTGTGTATGAACTGAGAAGGCTCAGAGAGGTACGGAAGCTGCCTAAGGTCACACACTTTGCATGGGTTAGAGTCTGAACCCACCAATTTCTGTCTGATTCCAGATCCTGGACCCCTGCCTGGGAAAGCAGGAAGAGGCTGACTCCCATGGGGGTGGGTGTGGAGAGGAGACAGAGGGGATGGGAGATGCCCTCCTGGCCACACCCCTCCCAACTCTAGAACCAGCTCTGCTCTGTCAATGGCTGAGAAACCTCCCGGTCCCTGGAGGGACGGTGATGCTGCTGGGGCCTTTTGCTGAGTGACTGCAGACCACATTTTTCTTAATCTAAATTGAAAACTGCTCAAGTAGAAAAATCATTTCACTGCTCCATCTCAGAAAGGAAAAGAAGGGAGAAGGGAAGGGTGGGTTGGGGGGAAGAAAGGCTGATGGTTGCAGAGGCTGAGTCCCCACCTACCCTGAGCCTTGCCACTGGCTTGACCCCAGCCCTGCCCCCTCTGGCTGCCCACAGCTCTAGGGCTGGATACAGTCCGTCAACAAACACTGAGAGCCCTGCTATGCACAGGACACTTGGGCTGGGCTCCTGGGAGAATAAAACATTGTCATGGACAGCTCCTATTCTTAGGGGGTCTTCTGGTTCCTCCTCTCCCTGCCTTCCTCCTTTCATTTATTCCTTCCTTCAACACATGTGTATTGAAGACCTACCATGTGTCTGGCAAGGTTCCAGATACTTGGGATATAAAAATGGTCCTTGCCTTCCTGAAATATCCTGTCTAGGGGAGAAGAAGAATGATCAGAAAACTAGAGAACGACAGACTGAATTCAACTTTGAAGGAACGTGAAGAGAGTGATGAGTGGGTACTCCTCAGACAGGGTTGGGGATTGTGATTTAGGCTGGGCAATCAGGGAGGGTCTCCTGGAAGAAGTTGTATTTCAGCAGAGACATGAAGGGTGGGTGGGAGTTATCCAGGCAAAGGCGGGGGACTGGTCAGCGGTGGGAGTGGGGTAACACCTTCAGGATAGAAGGAAGTACTATGTAGAGTAGATTTTTAAGCCAGGCTGTTTGGGTTTGAATCCCAGCTCTGCCACTGACTAGCTGTGTGATCTTGGGCAAGTTGACTAACCTGTTTGTACCTCAGCTTTTCCTCTTATAAACATAGAGTTATTGTGAGAATTAAGTAAGTGGACATATGTACTATGCTTAGAATGATGCCTGGCATGTGATTTTTAGCTAAAAAGCAATCCAAAAGCCTCCGTACGTGCAAAGGCCCGGAGGCAGGGAACTTCAAAGTGAGAAGTGGGAGAAAGGTCTTGAAACAAACTTTATCCCAGGACAAACACAAACTACATACATGCCATGGAAATCCACAGACTGCCCCAGAAAGGGCACAAGGTCAACTCCTTCATCTTCCAGGTAATCGCAGCAAGTGTGTGCCAGCACTGGATACTCTCTTCCTTTGATATCATCCCCACAATCTGGAGGAGTAGCCACGGTCACTCTACTCGATAGATGAGCAAACTGAGGCCCAGAGAGGCCAAGCAACTAATCCAAAATCACACAGCTGGGTTTGAGCCCAGTTCGGCTGACTCCAGAGCTGAAGTTTCTCAGCCCTGGGCTCTACTGCCTCTTTTCTGAGACGTGACACGATAGAGTTTGTGTCTAGGTTTGACTGTTGTGTGTGGGATCTTGGACTAGTCGTATCCCCCAGGGGCCAACTGATAAGAGGCAACCAAGGTAGCAACCATATAACACTTTGTCTCAGTGGGGTCACAGGGGACAGCAGAAGGGGATAGCATGTATAAACTGGGACCCAGGGTCACCCCAAGCAGGGAGAAGGTTGATCAAAAGCATGGGGCATGTAGATCTGGCCGGCTCAGTGTCCTTGGGCAAGTCATTTAACTTCTCTGAACCTCAAAGGTTCCCCATATGGGGGGTAATGTTGCCTCTCTCGCGGAGCTGTGAGGATTGAGTGAGATGTTAACATGAGCTCCTTTCAGTCTGTCTCTTTGCTCATCTCCCTGTTTCTCAGATTTTCCCCTCCATTCACCCTGCTTCTTTTAGGACCCAGGTCTTGTTGGATTCACTGTGTGTCCTAAGGCAAATCCTTTCCAGTCTCTGTGTCCGCTCTCCCTCGCAGACCAGAATGTGTTGACAAGGCCGCTGGGGTCCCACGCCTCTTCCCGTCCTCCCTCAGCTGGCCTTCCTGCCCTGCCATCCATCCCCAGACTCATTTTACAGGTCAGTTCCCTTTAATTAGCCAGGCTCCAAGCCTTTTCCCTGGCAAAATGGAAACTCGGCAGGTTCATCAAAATCTCATTAACCTCCATCCTCCAGTGGCCCTGAGGGGGTCAGGCCCGCCTCAGGCTGGGGGAAGCCACCTCCCAGCAAGTCAGGGGCCCCGGTCTGTCCATCTGTCCGGGGCAGGAGGTAGTAGCTGTGATGTGCTGGTCCCCAGAAATATTCTGGCCATAGCCCCCAGCCCTGTCAGCCCTCGCTGCCTGGGGGTCAAGGGAGAGAGGTGGGTCCTCAGCACTTTAATTTGAAAACTAGCCAGGGGACCGAGGGCCATTAGGAGCAGAAGGAAATAACTGGCTTCGAATGAATTAATACTTGGCTCGTAGCTGGCAATTTTCTCCGATTTCACGTCACCTGGCTCTTCTTTCTTATTTTTTCACGTGGAGGGTAATGCAGTCTTCTCTGCCACGGTCCTAATGCTTAGTCCAGGACTTGTCTCTGCCTGGCTCTGGGCAAAGAGCGCTCACTCGTGGCCTTGCTCTTGGGAGGGGCCCCTCTGGGGCAGCTTGAGAGGGGGAGTGCACCTGTGGGAGCTCTGGGGGCCCACCACTGTCACCTACTCACTGTGAGGCCTTGGGCAAGTTGCTTAGCTTCCCTGAACCTCCTTTTCCACACCTACCCTGAAAATAAAACGAGATAATGTCATCTAGTATCTGGAAACCACTTTGAAAAACACCATGACGGTTTCTTACGATGTTAAACCGCACCTTTATATCGCAGGAATCCTAATACTAAAATACGTATTCAAGACAAATGAGAACTTAGGTCCACCAAAGCTATGTATGCAAATGTTTGTACCAGTTCTACTCATAATTGCCCAGATCCGGAAACAACCCAAAAGTTCATCAACTGGTGAATGGTTACATAAATTGTGGAATACTAATTGTGTTATGATTACATAAATTGTGGAATACTACCGGGGGAAAAAAAGGAAAGAAAGAATTATTGATATCCACAACATCATAGGTGAATCTCGAAAGCTTTCTGCCCCATGAAAGAAGGACTATCTTCTTAATCTCAAAGATTAAATACTAAATGAGTCCTTTTAATGACAGTGGGGAAAAGATCAAGCTCTAAGCACAAAACTCAGACCAGGGGTGGCCAGAAGCCTAGGGTTGGAGAAGGGGTTCCATTGCAAAGGGACCCAGGGCAAGTGTTTGGGGTGATGGAAATGTTCTCTGTCTGGATCGTGGTGGTGGTTGTCTTTGTCAAAGGTCACCAGCTGCACCCTTTAAAAGGAGATTTAAAACAATAAAGTTTCCACGTGATTTTGCAGGGAAATGATACCTGAATAAACCTTTTAAAAATAATGTTAGCTGATAAAAATGCTAATTTCAAATTTTATTTTACTTATTGAGGGGTGGCACACAAATAATTAGCATGCCTTAAAGTGAACCAGTCTTACCTGGGTATCTTGATGTCCTTTGACATTTTTTGTACAATTCCATCCGGAGCAAGATACCGAACATCTCCAGCCCTTCAGCTCCAGGACTGCAACCCTCAAAGTTAATCACTACTTTGACTTCCATTATTCCAGGTTACTTTTGTCAGATTTTTGGATCTCATAGAAATAGAATCATCTAGATTGTCATCTTTTGTATTTGGCTCCTAACTAGTTGGGGAAATCATCCCTTTTTTTTTTTTGTTGAGGATTTTACATTTTAAAGATTTTGTTTATTTATTTAACACAGAGAGAGAGAGAGGGAGAGAGAGAGATCACAAGTAGGCAGAGAGGCAGGCAGAGAGGAGGAAGAAGCAGGCTCCCTGCTGAGCAGAGAGCCCAAAGCAGGGCTTGATCCCAGGACCCTGAGATCATGACCTGAGCCAAAGGCAGAGGTTTAACCCACTGAGGCACCCAGGTGCTCCAGGAAATCATCTCTTGAAAACGCAAATCACATCATGTCATTCCTTGACTCTATGCTCTTATTGGAGTTTATAATCCAGTTGTCTTTCCAATAAGCTTTAGATTAAACCCCAAATCCTTACCCCTGCCCCCCAGGCTGTGCAGGCTTTGCCCCCACTGGACACCCGGCTCCCCGCTTTCCCCCTCCAGCCACGCAAGCCTCCTTTCAGTTCTGTGAGTCCACGTGGCTCTTTCCAGCTATCTGGTCTCTGCCCTTGGGGACTCCTCTGTTGGGAATGTCCTTCTGCAGGACGGCTCTTTCCTGTCCTTCAAGTCTCTGCTTCTATGTCATCTCCCCTGAGAGGCCATGCCCCAGTGCCAGCTATAGAGACCTCTTGGCGTCTCTATAACCCTCATTGTGCTTTTTAATGGTTTGTTTGGGGGTTGGTCCTTTACCCCTGCTTAGTCTGAGACTTCCTGCCAGGGAAGGGATCGGGTACTAATCTGTGTGCACATCACAGAGGCTCAGTCCAGTGCTTGGCACCTACGGGGGTAATACATGTTGGCTGAGTCGGTTCCGGGACATCAGTTTCTAGCTTAGAAGCTGGGTTCTCACACACTCCCTCCTGTACCCCTCACCATAATGTGGCAAGGACAGTTGGTATCAGCAGCACCCCTCCAGCAGAAGAACTTGGAGAACTGGATGGGGTTGCCTAGATCACATAGTCATTCTCAACAGAGATGAGACCTGCCACCACCTGTTTGTGTCTTTTCCCACCTCTCTGGGTCCACAGAGAGGGCTACTGGTTCTTATCTGTCTTCTTCTTGTCGTTGCGGTGATGCATAACTTACACACCATAACACCAAAGTGCACAGTTGGATGAACTCTTAGTTATGTATACATTTGCAGAAGCCACCCCCAGACTGAGATCTAGGACACTTGCAGCATCTTAAAAGCCCCCATAATGGGGACGCCTGGGTGGCTCAGTTGGTTAAGCTGCTGCCTTCGGCTCGGGTCATGATTCTGGGGTCCTGGGATCGAGTCCTGCATCCGGCTCCTTGCTTGGCAGGGAGACTGCTTCCTCCTCTCTCTCTGCCTGCTTGTGTGTACTCTCTCTCTCTGACAAATAAATAAAATCTTAAAAAAAAAAAAAAGCCCCCATAATGGATCCCTTCCCATTCAACACCCCTCCCCCGCAAAGGTATCCTAATGGTTACCTTCTCATTCCCAGGACCATATTTGGCCTGTTTTTGAAATTCACGTACACAGACTCATCAGAATGTCCTCCCGTGTCTGACTTCTCTCACTGCAGACAATAGCAGGAGATTTCATCCCTGTTGTTGCCTGTACCAGCAGCCTGTTCTTTCTATTGCCAGATAGCTTTTCATTGTATGAGTGTATCGCGATTTGTTTCTCCATTCTGTTGATGAGCATTTGTGCTGCTTCTAGCTTTTGGCACTTGTGAATAACGCTCCTAGGAACATAGCTCTGATAGATGTAAACACTTACTTAGTTGGGTATGTACCTGGACATGGAATAGCTAGGTTGCTGAGTAGGCATGGTAATGGCTTTCCTAGGTGTTAGCAAATAGTTTCTAGACTGGTGGTTTTTTGCACATTTTAGGAATGCAGCAGTCCCCAGGCTTCCCGAGATTGGATAAATCACAAAGGGACTCCTCTGCTGGGCACTGGGACCCTGAGCTGCCCCGCTCCATTAGCAGTCACAGCAGAGAAGGGGGTCAAGCTGAGTGGCTGTGCAGAGCTGGGAGGCTGGCTGACTCGCTGAGCCCAGCAAAGGTTAGGCTGCTTGCATTTTCCCCTCCAGTGATCTCAACTCTTAGGGGCAATTAGCCGTCAGTGGAGCAGGGAGCTCAGAATACTAACCAGACTTGGCATATTCTGGGGAGTGGTTTCAGCCACCCACCCAGGCCGAGGCCCCACGTTGCAGATGGGGTGCCTGAGTGGAGGTCCAGGGAAGGGAACCTTCATTCCTACTGACTCTGTGCCTTTTTTCAGTGTTCTCAGTCACCAGACACCCTTTGCTGGGGAAATGGGAGCCGCATCTGATACCATTCTGTTGTTGCATGCTTCCAGGGACAGAAGGCTCATCACCACTCCTGGCTGCTGCTTGCTTCTCCAGGCAGCTCTGCCCACCATGCAGTACTTCTTTGTTCATTGCAGTGCTTTTGTAACTAACAGCCCTAAGTGAATATAAGTCAAAAGTTCATTGGAAGGAAACGACTAAGTAAATTATGTTACATCCAATTAATTATATAATGGATACTCTGAGGCCATTGTGTACAGGGGTAAGACAGACTGGCATCACGTACTGCTGATAAGATGCCCTGAGAAGGGGCACAACGCCACCTCTGCATTATTCTTGCCAAAAATTCATACCCTTGATCTAATCACGATAAGGTGTCAGACAAATCCAAATTGATGGACGCTCTACAAATTAATTGACCAGTAATTTTCAAGTGTCAAGGACATGAAAGACAAGGTAAGACTAAGAAATTATCACAGATTGGAGACCAAGGAGACCTAACAAATCAATGCAATGTAGGATCCTAGAATAGGAAAAGGACATCACAGAGTGGGAAAACAGGCAAAATTTGAATCTGACCTGAAGATTATCATTGACCCTTGAACAACATGGGTTTGAACTGTGTGGTCCACTTATATGGGCAGATTTTTTTTTTTTCAGTAAATACAGCACAGTATTGTAGATGATTTTTTTCAAAGATTTTATTTATTTATTTGACAGACAGAGATCACAGTAGACAGAGAGGCAGGCAGAGAGAGGGGGGGAAGCAGGCTCCCTGCTGAGTAGAGAGCCCGATGCGGGTCTTGATCCCAGGACCCCGAGATCATGACCTGAGCCGAAGGCAGAGACTTTAACCCACTGAACAACCCAGGCGCCCTGTAAATGATTTTCTTAATAATATTTTCTTTGCTTTAGCTTTCTTTATTGCAAGAATACTGTATGTAATATATGTAACATACAAAATATGTGTTAATCAACTGTTTACATTATCAACAAGGTTTCGAGTCAACAGAAGGCTATCTAGTAGATGAGTTTTTGGGGAATCAAAAATTGTATAAGGATTTTTTTTTAAGGTTTCATTTATTTATTTGACAGAGGAAGAGAGATCACAAGTACGCAGAACAGCAGGCAGAGGGAGAGGGGGAAGCAGGCTCCCTGCTGAGCAGAGAGCCCGATGCGGGGCTCGCTGCGGGGCTCGATCCCAGGACCCTGAGATCATGACCTGAGCCGAAGGCAGAGGCTTAACCCACTGAGCCACCCAGGTGTCCCTATATAAGGATTTTTGACTGTGCTTGGGGCCGAGTTGGTGCCCCTAACCATCTCCACCGCTTACTCAAGGGTCAGCTGTATTTCATAACATTGTATCAGTTTTCATTTCTGGCCTTCAATAATTATTCTATGATATTGTAACATGGTGACATTAGGGGAAACTGGCTGAGGAATACATGTATTATTTTTATGATTTTTCTATACCCTTAAGGTTATTGCAGAATAAAAACTAGGAGAAAAGATGATAGTGGAATCCAAACTTTCTAACCTCTATGGTGCCATGGACCTTTTGGGTGAGATTTATGGACCCTTTCTCTTGATAATGGTTTTATTTTTTAATTAAAAAAAAAGATTTTCTTTCTTTCTTTATTTATTTGACAGACAGAGATCACAAGTAGGCAGAGAGGCAGGCAGGGAGAGAGGGCGTGGGGAAAGCAGGTTCCCTGCTGAGCAGAGAGCCCGATGCAGGACTCGATCCCAGGACCCTGAGATCATGACCTGAGCCCAAGGCAGAGGCTTTAACCTACTGAGCCACCCGGGTGCCCTGAATAATGGTTTTAACCATAAAATAAAATGCTTAAGCTTTCCAAGAAGATCCTATTAAAATACAGTTATCAAAATATTTAAATAGTAAATATTTAATTTTTAGTAATTAAAGAATTAAGTATTAAATATTTCAGATACAGTCCTATACGTACCTCTTGATTAACATATTCAGTAACAAGATCTAGAGGCAGGTATGATAACCATTGTCATTGCAGAGTCGTGACAAACAGAAACAATGTTTCGAACTGTCTACAACAATATTCATTTGACGTGAAAATATCTATCCGTGCTCACTGCTGGTGGTGAAGTCAAAGATTCTGCTGGTACTACCGTGACTTGTTGCTTATATTTACGTCAAAGAAAATTCAAAATTTCAGTTAGAGGTTAGGGCAAATAAGGAGGTAATTTTTCCCTATTCAAATCCACAGACCCCCTGAATTCTATTTGCCGTCTGGCAAAATATCTATTACATCCCTAATGTAAATGTAGATTTATTGAACTGGAAAGAAGCTCATAACATATCGGTAATGAGGGAAAAGAAGGTTATAAAGCAATATGTACAGTACGATCCCATTTTTTTTTTAAAGATTTTATTTATTTATTTGAGAGAGAGGCAGTGAGACAGCATGAGCGAGGAGAAAGTCAGAGGGAGAAGCAGACTCCCCATGGAGCTGGGAGCCTGATGCGGGACTCGATTCCGGGTCTCTGGGATCATGACCTGAGCCGAAGGCAGTTGTCCAACCAACTGAGCCACCCAGGCGTCCCAGTACGATCCCATTTTTGTGAATTAAAGATATGTGCGTGCATTATGCATTCATTCAACAAGAATTCCATGGTCATCTACCTGGAGCTAAACTCTGGGAATATAACAATGAAAAAGACGGTTTTACCTTCCCAGAGCAGGGAAATTAGGAGCACTAATAATGTGCAATAGTATGTTAAGTGATTGTTTGTTTGTTTTTCCTTCTTGCTTATCTGTATTTTCTTATTTTTCTAAGAAAACACATATTGTGGGTGAAATAAAATGTTTCTGAAAACAAAGAAGAAGAAATTCACCCCAAGCTGAACACTGTCCATAGGTAATACATTCCATTGTCCCTGTATCTGCCTTACAGAAGGTAACCCCACCTCAGTGCCCCACAACGGACTCCAGGGACAGGCAGATGCGGATCTTCAGGCTTTTCTCCTTCCAGCTGACCTGCCCCAAGTCCCCTAATGGGTCCTCACCCAAAATCATCTCAGACCTTTTCACCATCACAGAGAAACTTTCTTTGGACCCACTTTAGTTTTTCTACACTCCCCATATGTTGTGGCGTTGAGACCCGAGCCCCAGATTTAGGGTGCAAGGAGACTATCACCTCCCTTCTTCTAGACACCATACTTCTATTTACACAGCCTAAGACAATAACGACTTTTAAAAATAGCTTTATTGAGCTCTAACTTGCACACCACTGTATTAGTTTTTTATGGCTGTTGCAACAAATTGCCACAAATTTAATGGCTTAAAAGAATGCAAATACATCCTTATCTTACACTTCTGGAGATCAAAAGTCTGATATGGATCTCACTGGGCTAAGGTTCTTTTCTGAAGGCTCCAGGGGAGAATTTGTTTCCTCACCCTTTCCAGCCTCTGGAGCCTTCCTGCATTCCTTGGCTTACAGCTCCCTTCCTGCATTTTCTTTCTTTTTTTTTTTTAAAGATTTTATTTATTTATTTGACAGACAGAGATCACAGTAGGCAGAGAGGCAGGCAGAGAGAGAGGGGGGAAGCAGGCTCCCCGCTGAGCAGAGAGCCTGACCTGGGGCTCGATCCCAGGACCCTAGGATCATGATCTGAGCTGAAAGCAGAGGCTTTAGCCCACTGAGCCACCCAGGTGAGCAACACTGGGATGAGTCCTTACAATGTCGTCTCCTCTGTTCTCTCCTCAGATTCCCTCTTCCAATTTATCAGGTCCTTGGTGGTTATGTCGGGCCCAATGGGAAATCCAGGGTGACCTCCCTATTTTAAAGTGCGCTGATCGAGGGTCATAATTTTACCTGCCAACCTAACTCTTTGCTGTGTAACCTAACATATTCACAGGTTCTGGAATTAAGAAGCCACATCTTTGGGGAGCTATACACACCATACAATTCATTATTTAAAGCCTACAGCTTAATGGTTTTGAATTGATTCACAGAGTTTATTCACAGAGTTGTAAAACCGTCACCACAATTTTATTTATTTTTAAAGATTTTATTTATTTATTTGAGAGAGACCACAAGAAAGACAGACAGAGAGAGAGAGAGAGAGGGAGGGAGAAGCAGACTCCCCGATGAGCAGGGAGACCGATGCAGAGCTGGATCCCAGGACCCCAGGATCATGACCTGAGCCAAAGGCAGACGCTTGCATGACTGAGCCACCCGGGCGCCCCACCACAATAAATTTTAGAACATTTTCATCACCCCCAAAATAAATACTCTCCCTTTCCTCCCAACACCACACAAGGCCTCTCCCTTCCCTCACCTTGGCAACTATGAGTCTACTTTCTGCAACTCTAGATTTACTGTTCTGAACGCTTCATATAAACGGGATGATATACTATGCCATTCTTCGTGACTGGTTTCTTTCACTTAGCATAATACTGTAGCATATATAAATATTTCTTCCTTTTTATTGCCAATTAATATTCCATTATCTACATATACCACATTTAACTTATGCATTTACATGGGTTGTTTCCACTTTTTGACTACTATAAATAATACTTGTATGAACATTCGTGAGCAAGTTTTTGTGTGAACATGGGTTTTCATTCCTCTTAGGTATAACACATAGGACTGGAATTGCTGCATCCTATGGTAACTGTGCGTTTACCATTTTGAAGAACCACCAGATTGTTTTCCAAAACAGCTGCACCATTTATGTTCCCACCAGCAATGTATGAGGTTTCCAATTTTGCCCCATCCTCACTATCACTTGCTGTTAAATTAGAACTATCTTGGTAAGTACAAAGGGGTATCTCCTGATTTTTATTTGCATGTCCCTAATAGTTAATGACATAGATCACCTTTTCATGTGCTTTTAAGCCATTTATGTATCTTCTTATGAGACATGTGTATTCAGATACCTTTCCCATTTAAAAAATTGAGTTATTTTGTTGTTGAATTGTAGAAGTTCTCACATATTCTGAGTGCAACTGCTTTATCAGATAAATGATTTGCAAGTATTTCCTCCCAGTCTATGGATTGTCTTTCTGCTTTCTTGATGGTATCATTTATAGTAAAATGTTTTTAGTTTTGATAAAGTTAAATTTATCTATCCTTTTCTCTTGTTATTTGTGTTTTGGTATTTAGTTTAAGAGACTAAACTCAAGGTGATGAAGATTTATTCTCATAATTTCTTCTAAGAGTTTTATAGTTTATGATCTTATTCTTAGGGCTATGATCCATTTTGAGTCAATTTTTGTATGGTGTGAGGTAAGGGTCCAACGTCATCACTTTGGGTGTGCATATCCAGTTGTTCTGGCACCATTTGTTGAAAAGACAATTTTCCCCATTGGCATCTTTGTTGAACACCAATTTACTGTAAATAAAAGGGTTTATTCCTAGACTCTCAATTCTGCTCCATTGATCTGTATGTCTATCCAGTACCACACTGTCTTGATAAATGCAACTTTCTAGTAATTTTGCTTGTTTGTTTGTTTGTTTAAAGTAGGCTCCATGTCCAGAACTCACAACTCTGAGATCAAGACTCAGATGCTTAACTGGTTGAGCCACACTGGTGCCCCTTTAGTAAGTTTTGAAATCAAGAATTGTGATTCTTCTGAATTTATTCTTCTTTTTCAAGATTGTTTTGGCTATCTGATGCACCTTGCTTTTTTTTTTTTTTTTTTAATTTTAGAATCAGCTCATCATTTTCTGGAAGAAAAAAAAAAAATCCTAGGCAGAATTCTGATAGGAATTGCATTAAATTAGTATTTCAGTTTGGTAGAATTGCTATCTTGACAAGATTAAATCTATCTTAACAAGACCCATAAACATGGAATGTCTTTCCATTTATGCAGGTCTTTTAAATGTCTTTAAACAATATTCTGTAGTTTTTAGACTACCAGCTTTATCTGCTTTTGTTAAAGTGATTCCTAAGGATTTTATTCTTTTTGCTGCTATTGTAAATGGAATTACTTTCTTAATGTTATCTTTGGATTGCTCATTGCCAGTAGATAGAAATACAATGAGTTCTTTAAAAAATTTATTTATTTTTATTAAGATTTTATTTATTTTTTTTAGAGAGAGATAGAGAGAGAGCGCAAGCTGGGGCAGAGGGAGAGACAGAGAGAAAATCTCAAGCAGACTCTCATGACCCTGAGACCATGACATGAAATCAAGAGCTGGATGCTTAACTGATTGAGTCACTCAGACACCCCAAAAATACAATGAATTTTTTTAACTTGATCTTAGATGCTGTGACTTTGATGAATTTATTTATTAGTTCTAATAGGGTTTTTTTTTTAATATAAATTCTTTGGAATTTACTATATACAAGATCATGTCATTTTAAATAGAGATAGTTTGACTTCTTCTTTTCCAGTCTCGATGCCTTTTATTTCTTTTTCGTGCCTAATTTCCATGGCTAGGACCTCCAATATAATCTTAAATAGAAGTGGTGAGGGAAAGCATCCTTGTTTTGTTCCTGATCTCAGGGGGAAAATACATTTGGTCATGTTAGTATGTTAGGTATCATTTTTTTTTTCATAGATGGCCTTTAGCAGAATTTGAGGAAATTATTTTCTAGTCTACGTTTGCTGAATGTTTTTATCATGAAAGGGTGTTGTATTGTATTGAATGTTTTTCTGCATCTACTGAGATGATCATGTGGTTTTGTCTGTTACTCTATTGATATGTATTATATTGTTTTCATGTATTAAATCAACCTTGTATTTCTAGGACAATCCCACTTGATCACAGTGTATAATCCTTTTTGTATGTAGCTCAATTTGTTTTTTTAAAGGTTATTTACTTATTTTTTAAGTAATCTCTTTGTCCAATGCGGAGCTTGAACTCACGGCTCTGAGATCAAGAGTTCCGCGTTCTACAACTGAGCCAGCCAGGGTTCTCTCAATTTGCTCTGCTACTATTTTGTTGCGGACTTCTATATCTGTGTTCATAAAAGATGTTGGTCTATAATTTTCTTTCCTTGTGATACTTTAACAATCCCTTTTTAAAAAGCCACATCACAGTGCTGACTGCAATTCTATTGTCAGAAATTCCCTCCTGCGCCAGCTGAGGTCTTGGGAGAACTGGACTGGTCCCCGTGTTGACACAATCACACAACAGTCTTGAACTTAACCCTCTCTGGACCTCAGTCTCCTGCTGTGTAGTTACAAGGTCGTAAACTCTTTCAGAGTCAGAGTCTCATGGCTGGAATGTACTCCCAGTCCAGTGCTCTTCCCCTGGGAGCACATCTGAAAAGGTCTTCACTCTTTCTTCCTCTGATAAATAAGATAGGTCAGTGCCTTAAAAACAAAGCATTTACAAACATGTATATGAATCACCAGGGAACCTCATTAAAATGCAGATGTTGATTCTATAGGTCTCAGGAGGGTCTTCTTACAAGCTCTCTGAAGATGCTGATCTATGGACTCCACTTTGAGTAATAAGAAACTAGAATATTGTTTCCCAAACTTCAGTCACATAAGTACCAATTTCATATTTTTTTGCCATATCCTTCTTCCATCTATACAATTAAAATTTTTCTTTTAATTGACTAGCAATTAAATTGCTTCTCCAGACAAAATTTAGACTCATTCTAGGTAATAATACACATCAAATCACGGATTTTATGGGCTAGTTATATTTTTTCTAACACCCATTGAACATACCTATTCAACTAAAAAAAAAGTCCATCTGTATATATCCAGAACTTGTCTTACGTACCACTGATCCACACGCCCCCACGAGAGGGACCACATTAGAAATTCCAAGGGACTGAGAATGTGGTTCTTGCCCTTTAAACATCATCACACTTTAATTGGACACTTCTGACTTGCGTAGACTTGCGTGTCATGATTTTGTCCCATTTTTCTCTGCTGCAATTTGGCCAGTGATTCCTGTCTTTCCCTCTATTATCCACTCTGATTAACTCGGTTGCACCTGCCAGCCTTTATTCCCGCAAGCCCATGGAGCGAGGCGTTCTGAAGATGTTGTTAAAATGCATGAGTTTGATCAAATGCACTCTTTCCTGTCCTGAGCGTAGGGGGCTGAGTCCTCGGGCGCCACATCGGGGCTGCAGTCTTCAGGCCTGGGTTTCACGGTCCTGGGCGAAGACACCTATGGGAACTGGCCAGACCAACCTGCAGGCTTCTCCTGGTGGATACTTTTGGGGGCATGGTTTGGCTGGGTCTCTGAGAGCCTGTGAGTTTCCCCTGAAGTGTCTGCAGGAAGTGGGGACCAGGGTGTGTGGGACATTGCCTGGATTCTCCGCGAGCGGCGTTTATGAAGCTAGACCAAGGCTGGCTTAGGGAATTTTGATTCCTCTTACTTCTTCTTCTTTTTTTTTTTAGAATAGGCAGTTTATTAATTTGACAGACAGAGATCACAAGCAGACAGAGAGGAAGGGAAGCAGGCTCCCCACCAAGCAGAGAGCCTGATGTGGGGCTCGATCCCAGGACCCTGGGATCTAAGCCCCATGACCTAAGCTGAAGGCAGAGGCTTTAACGCACTGAGCCACCCAGGTGCCCCTTGATTCCTCTTACTTCTGCTTCTTTGTTTCTTTCCATACTTGTAGGACAAATCATTAAGCCTCATTGAGCCCCCTTGTCTTCATCTATAGAATGGGGATAATGACTTCCACATGACATGGCAGGTGCGGTAGCTGAAAATTCAGGTTTTGATGTCTAGTAGGCTGTTCCTCTCATTTGTGATGTGTGTGATGTCTGTTTCTGCCTCTGTGAAACAGCGATAACAATACGGCCTCACAGGGACAACAGGAGGACGAAGTGGTGTTCAGCCAGAGGCGGGCATAGAGTGACACTCTCAACATACAGCAGCAATGACTACAATCACTATCATCATCATCATCATCATTACATAACATTTTTTAGTAAATCTCGAGTATTCTGATACTTAGTATTAGGTTCATCTTTCTCCCTCTCTTCTTCCCTTCTTTCCTGTCCTCTTGCCTTCCTTTCTTCTCTGCTTCTCACCATTATAGATGCATCTGACGCAGCTGCGAGGGGCAGCGGGAGCTGAAATTGGAAAAATGGATTGTGGTCAGATACTGGAGGGACTCAAATGTCAGGAGAAGGAGCTTGATCGTCAGTCTAAGGGCAATAGGGAGCCATTGAAGTTTGTGGAGCAGAAACAGGGCACAGTGAAAGTGGGGGAGATGAACCTGGCAGCACAGATTGGGAAAGAAGCTGGAGCCACAGAGTTGAGACAGCCAGAGTGTCGGGAAGGAGGGGCTGCATCACTGCCTAAAGTCTGTCTGGGAGACGCAGCCCTGTTCCCCACTCTCACCTTGCCTACAGAGCTCAGGTGGAGTGCCTTACTTTGCTGTGTGACCTCAGACAGTGCCTAACCTCTCTGAACCAGCAGCAAGGATGATCCTAGGCCTTGATGACATCTCCAGGCCTCCGCCATCTTCCTGGCTGCTCCCTGTGCAGAGATTAATTTGTTTACTCCCTTGCCTGGAGATGAACTGAGAGAACTAATCGTCCATCAGCTGTGGCTCCCCCAACCCTGCGCTGCCCCGCCCCAAATGTCCATTTCCTGGCAAAATATGTCCTTGCTGCCGCCAAGGCTGCTTGGAAAATGCTAATTTTATACTCAAATTAAAATTTGTTCCCTTACCCTCGTTTTCATCAAAATGAAGCATCCAGAAACATTGCCACGACGCGGAAGAGAAAGATCTGACATAATTTTTTAAATGCCTTCAATCACTCCGCCTTCTGAACACTGGGTCCTCTCACCCTGACCCCCTCCCCATCTCCTCACCCCCTGAGGCAGCATTTACATTTCTTAATAACCCCTCATTAATATTCATGAGAAGGGGTGGGTAATAATGGCTGAGCACACCGCACTAATTCAATTTCCACCGCCTCGGCGTGTTTACTTAATCACCAAGGGACCCGGGTTACTCAGTACAATTATTTATTCGGAATTAGATCTGGAGGCATCTGGACTGGAAACAGGGAACCAGGAGCAAAATGGAAATCGAATTCTCTTTGTCTTTCCCTCCCAGCCACCTCCTCCTGACTGTCTGCCAAGGCTCCAGGTGGCCAGCAGGGCTTGGAGGACAAGCCTGAGCGCAAGTCAGTCTGTTCCTAAGGGCCTCGGCTTGTCCGGGGTTGGGGAGGGGGGCGGTGTTGAATGCATTCCAGGTGGCCATCAACGGTGGTCTAGGAGGTATTGCCAGGCCCAGCGGTCGGGGGTGGGGGGTCAGCGCGCAGGACACTGTCCCAGCCTGGAGGGTGTCCATGGGTGGCAGCCAGAAGTGGGGTCTTCCTGAGGATGGGGGTGGGTCTTGGGGGCTGGCCCCCGGGACCCAGTAGAGGTGAAGGTCTGTGACACTAAATAATGTCTGCTCTCATCTCAGCTTAACCGTTACCTCTACTAGGATGCTTTTCCTAGCTCCCAAGACTAGGTCACATCCTATTACACCCAGGATGTAATCGTTCCAACAATGGTTTCCGGTTAGTTTTTCAGGGTGTTTCTCCTAGTAGACTGCCGGCTCCATGGAGCCAGGTCCCCGACTCTCCTGGTCATCCCTGTGTAAGGCCCAGCACAGAGGACATGCCCAAGAGGACATGCAGGTAAGAATATCCACCCTGTGAGGTTGCTGGGAGGATTCAGTGACTTCGGTGTACAGAGATTCAAAGGATTTCTCTGTAACGAGTGCAAAGTGAGGCCAGTATGGGACACAGACAAATGCTCAGTTAGCATGCGATGCTGTTGTTAATATTATGGTCATTTCTGATTCTAACCCCAGAGGGTTAACTGTGCTCCGTGTTGCAGGGGGCTGATTCCTTCAGGCTGTGCTTTCCAGGCTTCTGGGATGACTGGTTTCCAGCTGGGGCTGGCCCATGGGAGGCATTACTGGGAGACTGGAGCCTGGGAGGAATGGAGAAGCCTGGGTATTTCTCCCTCTCGGCCTTGGGTGGCAAATCCGAAAGTGGCTTATCTTGTCCATGTCTCTAGCTCTGCTGTAGCTCCTTCCCGGTTGCATATCCCAAGTGACTGTCTTCCTGGGCAGGCGACACCCCCTCTGCCTCTGTCTCTTAGGTCTCAGAGCAGTGGCAGCCTCCTGCCGTTACTAGACTTGGAGCCGCATCACTGTCCTCAGCTTCTCAGTTCTTCCACCGTCTTCCATCTCTTAAAGTTCTTATTTTGTAAATGTTCCAGGATTTCCTGGATAGACACTGAGCAATACGCTTCCCTACTCAGCCGTCAGCTTCTGGTAGAAAGGGCTCCATCACGTATCCCCATGGCCTGGACACCGAGACGCTCCCAAAAGGTGAATGAATGAGTGGGTGAATGAAAACATACTGATTATGCGACCTTTCTAGCCAGGCTTTACTCTGGCTTGGTAAAAGAGAGGGTATAAAGAGAAAGAATTTCTCCCAGAGACTAACAAATGTTTGGACTGAAACAACATCAATAATAATGCTAATGAATTACTTTGTAATGGAAAGGGCTTTATAAATACTTCTGAGCCAGTATATTTCTTTGCAAACTGTACAGTTCTGTCCCCACATAGGGCTTTCCTTACAGTTTCAGCCCAGCTCAGCATTCCTGCTACCGTGGCTTCCTGGCTGGGGAGGCTGGGAGGAGGGAACATAATGATTGGAGGCAACATCTCAGCCAAAGAACAAAAGTGGGGAGGCACACAGGATGATTTCATTGGTATAGATTCATTCAGGGAAGTCTCTTCCCTTCTTTGCTGCCTCCAAAGCACCTGGCCCCTAGGTGCCCAGCCAAAGCCCTTCATTAGAATTTCTCAGAACTAGGGGTGGGTTGGAAGAGGGTCAAGATCTACCAGTCTGGGGGCGCCTGGGTGGCTCAGTGGGTTAAAGCCTCTGTCTTCGGCTCAGGTCATGGTCCCAGGGTCCTGGGATCGAGCCCCACATCGGGCTCTCTGCTCAGCAAGGAGCCTGCTTCCCCCACCCCCTGCCTGCCTGTCTGCCTACTTGTGATCTGTCTGTCAAATAATAAATAAAATCTTAAAAAAAAAAAAAAAAGATCTACCAGTCTGTCTGCCTGGTGAGGGGAGCGGGGGCATTTCTTTAGAAGTCCCCTGGAAACAGCAGGGCGGGTGACATTTGGGATTCAGATCGGAGAAGGAGTGAAAGGGGATTTCAGAGACATTAGGGAGTGACCCAATGTGTCTTAGATTGGGTTCCCCTAAAGCAGAGCCCGAAACAAGGACGTGGGTACAAGTCATTTATTTGGGAGGTAATCCCGGGAAGCAGGAATGAGGGAGGCAGGGAAATAGCCGGTTGCTACTATGGACAACTGAGGTTCCATCCTGCGATCCCTCTGTTTACTATGTACACTCACTCATCCAGAGGCTGGGAGGCTGGGGCACTTATCCATCAACCCCCATTCCCCCAGGGGTTGAGCTTTGCCCCAGGGGGCATTTATTCCCTCACATCACTGGGCTATGCCTGTGGGTGGGCTGAGCAAGTGATGGGGGGGGCCTCCAAAAAACCTTGAGGTAGACAAATTAAGAGGCTGGCCAGGCACTTGAGGGAGGACGCTGTCAGTGTGCATGGCTCTGTGCGCCACAGCTACAGCCGAGAGGAGGGAGATGGGGTGTGGCACAGGGCACCCACAGCATCTCCCACCCTCCGCTGTCCCTGATGTTCTCCAGCCTAGGTGCCCAAACTCCATGACCCTTCCTTTTTCTTCCTCCCTACCTTCCTTGAGGAGAGAAAAGCTCAAATGAAGAGCCTGCCTGGCTCCTTCCAGACGGAAGATGCTGGGAGATCCTTTAAGTCAGATTCCTTTATTCTAAGATTCTAGGAGTTGTCTGCAGTTTTGTGGCAGTGGCCCTAGAATGCAGACTCTGCCCTTCCAAGGTTCTAGAACTTTCAAGATTCCACAAAATGGGGAGGGGGTTTCTGCTTTCGGACGTGTGTGGTCTCTGCCACCAGGGCTTGGGACCCCAGATAGGCTGCAGGGAGCAGGGACCAGCTTAGAGGAAAGCCCCAGGTGCCCCTGTCTTCAGGCCTGCTAGGACAGGTGAGGCCTCATTCATAATGGATCCCATTGTTTGGCAAGCAGGGGACTGCTGATGCTCAGGGGTGGAGAGGGCACCCTGGAGAGACCCTTCGGTTCCCTCCGAGGAAGGAGCTGCCTCTGCCAGCCTGCAGACCCCAACACCTGGCAACCCCCACACCAGCCTCCCTCGCCACACACCCCCCTCCTCCACCCCATCTCCTCTCCCCCTTCTCCAGAGCAAGGAGCCAAATTTCGCTCAGTGATCCTTTACCAACTGTCTAGGAAGTGCCAAGTGCTAGGTTAAGCATTTGAAACCTCTATCACGGATCGGGACCTCCGTAAGCAAGATTATGGGGCGTGAGATATTTATTAGGGACCCACATGTGTGAAAGGGAAGGGAGGAAGCAGGATGGGACCAGTGAAATCAACCGATCCGAGCTCCATAAAGCCTCCCAGCACTGCCTGGCAGGACCATTCTGCATCTACCCAAACGGCCGATCCTTCAAACCCCTCGGCTTGGTCACCATGTGCAGGCTGCCAGGGGAAGGGTGTGACCTCGGGCCACAGGCTCTCTCCGTAGCAGAGGCGGACCTGGAAGAGCCTGGGGAGGCAGGCTGTCTGCCAGCCGCAGTCCCCACGCCGGGCAGCAAGCCCTTCACTGAAGGGGTGTCTGGGCAGCCGCTCATTTTGTCCACCACAACAGAGGTGATCCCACAGGGCACAACCCATCTGGGCAGGAATTGACAAACTTGTTTTACAGATGGCTTCACAGAGGTTGAATCCAGAGAGAGCCGCTTGCCCACAGCAGCTTTCAAAAAGGAAGTGAGAGTTGGAGGCCAGGTCCGTCCATGGCCCAAATCTTATGGTCTCCTCACCATAGGATAGCTGTCCTTTGCACATGGGATGCATTTTTACCCATTTCCTGTAGGTGCAAATGGTAGCTCAATGGGGAGCACAAAGGATATCTTCCCCGACCTTCACCCTCACAAAGTGTCCTCAGCCTCCTTTTCCGCTCATCTTTTCCCTTTCCCCACTTCCACCTTTGTCACCCTCCTCCTCCCCTACTCTCAGTCTGCCTGGTCTGTGTGGGTCTCCACCTCCTGCTCCAGGATGAAGCATGTGACCAGGCTTGGCCAATCAGTGCATCATGTTCCCTTAGCTGGGTAATTGGTCCACAACTATCCCATGACCAGAGGGGAACCCAATCAGAGTGAGCCCTAGGACTGTTGCAGTAACTGCCGGAAAAATCTTGCCCTTTCTAGCTGCACTTGAACCTGCAACAGTGTAGAACTGTTGCTGTTGGTCTTATTCATCCCTGTGTCACAAGCCACCCCCAAACTTTGTGCTTAAAGCAACAAGGACTTATTATTTCTTACGATTCTGCAGGTTGACAGTCATTCCGTACCTGTTGGCTAGGGTCATTCATGTGGCTGCATTCGGCTGTGGCTGGACTGGGGGCGGGGGATAGGGGTTAGGGAGGTAAGAGTGGTTAGCCCCAAATGCAGATAATAAAAAGGAGCATTTTTTGCTGAATTTAAAAATGATAACACTGACTATGAGTCAAACTGCTTTTTATCATCACTGTATGTTGCCGATCCTAAACGATGTTAGTGCTAAATACCCCACCCCCTCCCACTAAGACTACCTCCATCCCTGCCCCTCTGCCTCTCCCCGTCCCCCATCCCCAGCCAGTACAAAGACCTCTCTCAGAGCCTGGAATCTTTGCTATGATTGTTAGCTGGGGCACCTCAGTTCTCCTCTGTGTAGCCTTTATTCCCATGTGCCATTGTCATCATCTCCAAACTCGTTATGAGGTCTTTCTATTCTGCAAGTTAGCCTGGACTTCCTCACAGCATGGCAGCAGGAGCCTGAGAGGGAGCATGCCAGCTGTACAAGAGCTCATAAAGCCTCTCCTTGATCTCATATGCTCATCTTTCATTGGCCAAAGCAAGTCACACGGTCAAGCCCTGCATTACATGTAGGAGGGGACCCTCAAGGGCATGACTCCTGGGAAGCATGGTTCATTATGAGCTGTCAATGCAGCAGTCTACCCCATGGAGGTTATCTACAATCTGGAAAAGAAGGGTCAAACAGAGCCATGAGCTGGGGGGTGGATCAGGCAGGGTCCCTAAGGAGACAGAGTCACTTACACTGTAATTTCAGGAGACTACAGTAAAGGGGCTATTTGGAAAGGTGTCAGCAGTTTTTAGGGAATTCACAAAGGATGGTTCCTTTGGGCCAGTGGTAGAGGGGATCCTTGAACTCCCCTTGATCTGAAGGTCAAGAATAGGATGTGGTTCCTAGAATCCAGAGAGAGGAGCTGTGCTCTAAGGGAGAGCTACCTGATAGGAACTGGGGCCTTAGGTAGAGGGAGATGGCAGGGAGGAACCTGGGAGGGAGAAATAGCCTACTTTCACCTTCTTCACTCTAATTGCCTGCCATTGCTTCCCATTGGTCAAACCCTATGGAAGCCAGAGGGCAGGGGAGCTTGCTGATGCACTCTGTGCAGGTCAGCCTCCAAGCCCCAGAGCGGAGAGGACCAGGGTGGCCAATCTCTAAGCTCTAAGAAAGCTCTAAGGAAGCTCCAAGCCCCCGAGCGGAGAGGACCAGGGTGGCCAATCCAAGCTCTAAGGAAGATACAGGTCCAGTGCTAAGCACCCCTCTTGGGAAATCAGAAAATGAAGTTGCACAAGTCCGGGATGCTAGGTGGAAAGACAAGATCCTGAATATATCATCTGGGCTCCTGAATCCAGCAGAGGTGGAAGCAGCTCTATTCCTGGGCTTTTGACCTATGTAAGCTACTAAATGCCTTTTCCCCCCACAGGCCAGTCTACGTTGGTTTCTGTCTTGTGTAACCTCAAGGTCTCTGATTGATATACTCCCACTGAGGCCCTTTAATGGAATTAAAGTGGAATTTACATTTCATTCGAACCAGAGTCCTAAGAAGGCCAGAGGGCAATGAACATTGCAGGTGAGCAAACTGAGGCTGGGAGAGGTTGAAGGATTGGGTCTGGGCCATCTGGCTCATTAGCTGCAGAGATGGGATCTGACCCCCACCCCATGTCAATGTTCCAGCCACATTTAGCCACTCTCTTGCCTCTGGATCCTTACTGGGTTGAATAGTGTCCCCCTCCCTAAAAAAGGCAAGTCTTAACCCCAAGCACCTGCACATATGTGCTTATTTGGAAATGGGATTGTTGAAAATGGAATCAATATAGGATCTTGAGAGCATCCTGGATTTAGGGTGGGCTCTAAATTACAATGACAGGCGCCCTTAGAAAGGAGAATGAGATTTGTGTCAGAGATACAGAGGGGAGGACATGTGAAGACAGAGAGCAGTGGTGGAGACGGGGATGCTGCATCTATAAGACAAAGAATGCCAAGGCTTGCCTACCACCGTGAGAAGCTAGGAAAGACACATAACACAGATTCTTTCTCAGAGCTCCAGAAATTACCAGCCCTACTAATGCCTTGAATTCTGGCCTCCAGAACTGTGAGAGAAGAAATTTCTGTTATTTTGGATTACTGAGTTTGTAGTAATTTGTAATGACAGCCCTATGAAACTAATACAGGACCTTTGCACATCCCATTCCGTTGGCCTGTATTATAATCCTCTTCTCTTCCCCAGGCATGCACTCCACTCTGCCCTTTGGGGTTTATAGGCAAACAAACCCGCATGGAAGAAAGGGAAACTTTCAAAGAATCACTCACACTGCCCCTTCACATGTCTTTCCTTGCCCTAGAGATCTCAGTTCAAATGCCACCTCCTCTAGGAAGACTTCCCTGATGTTCCTACCCTTCTCTGTGATTCCACAGTCCTCCCGACTGCCTCTGCCACAGTTGTGCTGGCATTATCTGTTGACATGGCATGTTTTTCAGTCCCCCATTGGATTGGACACCTGCCCAAAGGCAGGGACTATGCATGATTCCTCTTTGTGGCTGCAGCTGTGCCTAACACAGGTCCAACCACAGCAGGGATATACACTAATGTTTGCTGCGTGGATAAATGAGTGCATGTTCAGTTCCCCTCCAGTTCTGCTCTAACTATGGACCCCTGCCCGTCGGGGGAGTAACCCTTTCTGGGAGCATGTGTGAAATAGCTCATGCTCACCAGTGGTGGGTGGGGGCAGGACACCTACCCTTGGGTTCAGCCATACCTTAGCTCAGCCCTCCTACCTGTGATGCCAAGGCCCTGTCAGAGGCATGACAAACAGCTTGGCTGATGGCTTATAATGTCAGCGATGATGGAAACAGGGAGGCAATGGCTGAAAGAATGGGTTGGGGATGCTTGTCATAACTTTATTTGTGGGAGGTGAGTTCCTGTCGGCCTGGTGATGGATGGTGCCCGGGCAGGCACAGTGCAGACCCTGCCACGGCATCTTCCCTTTCTTTCTAAGCCAAATGACTTTGGGGATGAAAAATGACTTTCTTGGGAGAATCAGGGAGGGGAGACCTTTAGGAGAAGGGGACCGTGTGGTCAGACTTTGGAGCAACTTTTGCTTTCCTGCCTAGTCCAGCCTGATAGTGTCCTTTCTCCCCCCCTTCCTTCTGAGGAGTTATTGTTAATAATCCCAGACACCTTACCTGCCTTGATCTTCAAAATTGCCTAAAAAGAAATGTGTACCTTTGCAGATGAGGAAGCTGAGGCTTGAAAAGAGGAAGGGTAATACCCAAAGTTGCCTGGGAAGGAAGGGGCAGACCTGGGTTTTGAACCTGGGTCCAATTTCTCCAAACCCTGGCCTAAGTGCGTAATGATGTAATAGAGACCATGTATGTAGCATGTGCTAAGTTCTTTGGAAGTACAGTGAAGGGAATAATTAATTGGATGGGAAGAAAGTCAGGGAAGACTGCCTGGAAGAGAAGGTATTTGAGTTGATTCTTGCACGGTGAATAAAATGAGAGCTGGTAGAGAAAGAAGGTATTAGGGATTGGGGAGGGAAACGAAAGGAGTAGCATACACTTTTGTTTGCCTGCCCCAGAGCAGTCACTGCCTTCTTTCTCCCTCCTAACAGTGCCATAAGCATTATTAAACCATTTGTGAAATTTCCATTTGCCTTGTGAGTGACTGGTTTGGAAACAGGAATGGAAACAATTCTGGCCAATGAGATATAAAGAATGTTTCCTCAAGGACTTCTGGGAAGTCTGGGAAAGGTTTTCTTATTCTCAAAGAGCCTCTTTTGCCGGATGTGGTCAGGTCTGTACTAGATGCCTGGAGGTGTGGCAGCCATCTTGTGACCAGTTGGGGAAACTGCAAACTAATGAAGGCTCAGTGGGAAGATGGGAGGGACATCACTGAGCAGCTGAATTAATGGCTCCTCCAGCCACCAAGGCTTGGAACTTAATCTTTGAGTTGATACACAGTTTCTCACTGTTAATCAGTTAAGTTGGTGGTTTTGGTTTTGCAGCCTACAGTGCTCTGACAGATTCATGCCCTAAGAAGGATACCAAGCCTGGGGTGCCTGGGTGGCTCAGTGGGTTAAGCCTTTGCCTTCTGCTCAGGTCATGATCCCAGGGTCTTGGGATCGAACCCCACATCGGGCTCTCTGCTCAGCAGGGAGCCTACTTTCCCCTCTCTCTCTGCCTGCCTCTCTGCCTCCTTGTGATCTCTGTCAAATAAATAAATAAAATCTTAAAAAAAAAAAAAAAAAAAGAAGGATACCAAGCGACACTGTTGTTTCCAGAGCTCAGGCTTGGATAAGAGACAAAGCCAAGGGTTAAAGGTATAGGCTTTGCAGTAACACAGAGCTGGCTTCAAGTCCCAGCTTGGCCACTTCCTAGTTGGGTGACTTTAGGCAAGTCACTTAATGTCTGTGGAATTCAATTCCTGGGAATGAGAATGATACTCACATCACAGGGCTCTGATCATAAAATAAGGTAATGCAGAAAAAGAGCTGCTTAGGACAGGGTAGCGTGCATAGTAAGTACTCATTATATCACCTTGGTAATGGCCGTTACTATCATTATTGAATTTTTTGGCTTCCGTGGAAGATTTTATACTCCCTCATATACTCAGCCTAACGCACACACTCGCCCTAACACTAACACTCGCCCTAGCAGTTGGCTAATGCCCAGTAGCTCAAATCCAGTTCCCATTGTACTGTAATTGTGTAGGTTTTGAAGTCTTGGAGCTGCATTCCGAGCTGGAGGAGGAGAACGGAAGTGCTGGAGTCACGTTTTGGCAGGAGCTATCATGGGAAGGGTTGAGGTTCTGCGGCCAAAGATCAGCCCCGGATGGGCCTACATAAGAGATTTCCCCTCGGCCAAGGCTGTTTGGACCTTTCATATCCTCAAGCAACTAAATTATTCTGCATCCTAAGGTCATTGATAGCTGTGAGAAGTAGGCCTCATCAAAGGAGAAGTATATACCAGGAAGAATGATCAGCAAGCAGGTCTCCACCCCAACCCGGGTCTTACCAACAGATGCTCTTGTCGCCAACAGACAGTAAAGTGAAGCCCTAGGCCTGCCTCACACTCTTTGAGCCTCTTTGGCTTGGGTCAAGCCTCTGCTCTCCTGCAGAGAGGGAGACTCTCTCTTTGGTTCCCCACCATTGCTGGTGGTGGTGGTTTTCATTTCTGTAGAGGCACCCCTTGGACTTAATTCTGAAGTCAGTATTTCCAAGTGTTGAGGATGTCCTTGGTGGTCTGGGCCTACTTTCATCCTGCTGTACCTGCCTCTACCCACATGGCTCCCAAAGAAGCAGACATGTTTTTCCTTGGCTCTACCCCTCTGATCATAATTAATTGAGCCAGAGGTGGGCACCCGACTGGAGCTAAGCCAGTCCAAAAACTTCCATTGGATTTTCATTTTTAAATTTTATTTTATTTTTAAGATTTACTTATTTATTTGAGAGAGAGAGAGAGAAAGCATGCAAAGGGAGGGGCAGAAGGAGAGAGAGAGAATCTCAAGCAGACTCCCTGCTGATTGCCGAGCCCAAGTGGGGGCTCAGTCTCATGAACCTGAGATCATGACCTGAGCCAAAACCAAGAGTCTCACATTTAATCAACTGAACCACCCAGGCAGCCCTCCATGGGATTTTTAGACCTAGAGAGAGAGCCAATAGCTTTCTTTGTTTTCTTTAAAAAAAAAAAAAAAAGATATTTATTTATTTGTTTTAGAAAGAGAGAGAATGTTTGTGCATGACAAGGGGGAGGGGCAGAGGGGGAGGGAGAGAGGAAGCAGACTCCTTGCTGAGCAGGGAGCCCCATGAGGAGCTCACTGTCACAACCCTGAGATCATGACCTGAGCCAAAATCAGGAGTTAGACGCTTAACTAACTGAGCCACCTGGGTGGTCCTAGCCAATCTCTTTCTAAAGTAGAAGACGTGGGATTTCAATCTGGAGGCTACAGGTAGTCATGCTTCTCAGCACGTGGAAGAATTCAGAATGTAATGTGAGAGCATTAGGAAAGCAGAGACAGATGCTGACCAGATGGGCCCGGCACCCTCTGAGCCCATGGGGCCTGGTTTCCTGAGCTCCAAAGGGGACCACTGCCTGGACTCAGCCAGGAGTAGTCAATCTTTCTTTAGTAGCAGGAGTCAATATGTTCTCGTTGAACTTCTGTTCCAATGACAAGAACCTTGACTGACACCCTCTAACACCCTTGTGCTGCCCAGGGCCTCCTAGTCTCTTCCAACGTTTCAGGATCTCCTTATGACCAACTCCCTCTTTCTATTTCCAACCCGGGCCAGGAGTCCTAATCAGCTCCTGAGGCCCTGGCATGGCTTCTGCCCTTCTTGTCCCAGTCCCTCCCCCTGGGTGACCTCATTCACCTCCATGGCTCAGCCTCAACAACCTGGGTGTACCTGTAGCTTCTCAGCTTCTCAACTTCTTTGCTCCATCCTGGACCCCATCTGAGCTCCAGGCTTTTCAAACTTGGTAGAGCTATGTTGATCACCTTAACAGTGGGCATCAGAATTCTTCCTGAAAACAACTTTTTGGGTTGAACGGATACCTTGATAAGCCTCCCTGGGGGGCAGGTAAAACCCCTTAGGGCACTTAGGGCAAGCACTAAGATGTCAGGTGAGATGACCGGAAGGTGATGAGGTGGGAAGCTGCTCCCTGAGGGCCAGGGGGGAGGAATTTGTCATTTGGGATGCTGAAGGGTTAGGGGAAAGAAGTGAAGAGATCAGGGGCAGGGGTGAGAAACCAGGGGGAGGGAGATCAAGGTATGAGTCTGGATGCGGTGTTAAGGAATGGCCAAGAGAGAGAGAAACACCCACCCCCCACTCCAGCAGCCTCAGGATCCCCCAACATATTGAAAATGGGGGATTTCTTATCTGAAGGAATTTCTTATATAGTAGTTAACAAAGCACGTGCAGGGTTTACACTGCTTTATCTGAAATCTGGCTAGACCTGGCTGTGTGACCCTGGGCTAGTTACCTAACTCCTCTGAGCCTTGGCTCATCATCTGTACGATGGGAATAGAGTAGTTTTTAGGATTAAGTAAGTGCTTGGCATGTGCTGGGCCTTGGAACAACAACATCAACAACAAATAATTGAGGTTCAGAGTGTCTAAGGACTCATCCGAGGTCACTGGGTCAACCAGCAGCGGGGGAGGCAGGCTGCAGACCCAAGAATGCCTGATCTCAGAGGATCTCAGAATCCCTCCCTGAAGGCAGCTTCACGGAGACAGGATGAAAGCCAGGGCCTACAAGCTCAGGGTTGGCTTTCTGGCAGCTGAATCCTTGCCCCCAGGTGCTGGCTCAGCCCACTGTGGCTGAGAGTTGACTTTGCTCCCCCCCCCCAAACCCCCCCACATCCCCCACTTTTGCTCCTCCTTGCTCTTCTGGACAGTATTTCCCTGGGGCTCCCGTTACCAATTTGCAGAGCGAAGCCACGCACAGGCAGTTCAAGGGTGGTGTGAGCTCAGTGGCTCTGGTATTGTTTTTAATTCAATATTTTGTCCCTGTGTGCCAGACTCCTTTATTGGATGAGAACACTGTTATTGGATCCTGCCCTGCAGGAGAAGACGCAGGCTTCCCCGAACGATGGCAGCTAGGTTGTTCTAGAGTCTGATGAGTCAAGGCAGGGCGAGAAAACAGCAGAGAGTTCCAGAAAATCTGGTGGTTACAAGCTGTTCTGTGACACGCACAAAAATATTAACATATGTATTCTTGACCTTTTCCCTTGCCCTCCCTTCTAGGGAGGACAAAGCCCAGGAGGCAGCCTTCACATCGCCCTCTTCCTTTTTCCTGCACATCCGCTGTATATTTGGATCCTGCGGAGTTTCCCTCTTCTATTTCCTGTGCCCAGTGCCACTAAGTTCAAACCCCGATCATCTCCTGTACTGACAACTGGTCTACCCCATCCTCCCCTGCTGCCCTCAAACCCATTGTCCTTATGATAGATGATCTTATTGGAATCTCCTAAAAGATAAGGATTCAGATGTACAGAGTTTTATTTGGGAAGTGATCCCAGGAAGCACTGGCATGCAAGTGAAAGAAGGACAGGGAAGGGAAGGCAAAGGGTTACACTGTGGACACCTGGGGTTGACCTCACTAGGCACTTCTGGGAGCCAGTGCACAAAACATAGCTCAGAGGTATCCCACCTGAGGAGTGAGGGAGGTGGGCATTTATCTTTTAAGTTCATCAGGTGGAACACTGTTCTGGAGATGGGGAAGGGTATTCATTGTCTGGCATCTCTGACCTGTTCCACAGGCAGGCAAAGCAGGTTCCAGTGGGCAGAGAAAGTCCTTGGGTAAAAAACACAGGTGCTGGCATTTGGAACTGAAAGTCTGCCCAAGGTACACTGAAATGTAAGGAAGGGCAAGAGTGTATGGGTGGGAAGCACTGACAAGGCACATCCTTTAACTTAAAGCCCCCTGGTGGATTCCCTTTCCTCTTTGGGTTAAAAACCCAAATACTTTGCTATGTTCTACAAGGTCTCAGTGGGCCACTGCCCACCTCTGCTGCTTCCCCTCACCCCTCCCTCCCTCCCCCCCCCTCTCTCTGGGCTTCAGCCTTCCTGCCTTTTCTCTATTCCTCAAATATGCTTTGTCTTACCACAGGACATTTGCACATGCTGATCCCACTGCCTGGTCCTTCCACATTGCCTAGATAATCCTCCATATCCTTTAGGTCTCTAGGTCACACAATTCCATCTCCCACACCTTAGTTCTCCATTGAGATAACTGGATTCCTTCTCTTCTGGGTTTATATTTGTGTGGTTATGCTGTAATATCTCTCTTTCTTACCAGACTCTGAATTCCAGAGCCCAGGAGACTGCCTGGTGTATAGCAAGAATGATAAATATTTTGTTGATTGAATGAAGGGATGAATGAAGGTTCTATGGAGTCCTTTCTTGTGCCAATTGGAATACTGGGTATAGAGATGAATTCAAAAGAAACTAAGAGGAGGTTGCCTGGGTGGCTCAGTTGGTTGAGCATCTGCCTTCGGCTCAGGTCATGATCTCAGAGTCCTGGGATTGAGTCCAGCCTGCGTTCTCCCCCCAACTCATGCATTCTCTCTCGCTCTCTCAAAAATAAATAAAACCTAGAAAAAAAAAGAAACTAAGAGTCTAAGATCATAACAGGAGGGCCATAATTGGGGGGAGGAGGCAGGGAGAGGCAGACAAAATTCCACAGGGAAGGATAAGAAAAGAGAGATTGGCTGGTGGTGTGTAGATTATACAGTGGGGCTAGAAATGGGTGAGGGGATGGCCCTTTGCAGTTTCACTGGGAACTTTTCAAGGTTTCTTTGGTTTCTGTGTGTATGGTTTCCTTTTGCATGTCACCTTTTATGAAGACTGGCCCAAGGCAGCTCTCTTCCTGTGGTCCATACCTGTGTATTCTCTGTGTTCCACCAGTATCACAGTTTGGTGAAAAGATCACTTTCGAGTCACACTAACTTGGGTTTGAATCCTGGCTCAGCTCTTTCTTGCTGTGTGGCCTTGGGCAGATCGCTTACCCTCTCTGAATGTTGGTTTTCTCCTCTGTAAGGAAAGGGTAATCTTCTGGCTTTGTATGGTTGTTGGGACCAACAGAGGCCAGTGCCCGATACATGGTTTGGATGTTTGATAAATAATGCTATTATTGCCTAAACATAGCTCAAGACTTCATACACCAACATTAACTGCCAGCATATTCATTCTTACCGAATCCTCAGCAACACTGTGAGGTAAGTGTTTGAGGAAGACTGCTCAGAGTTCACTGAATCTTACCCCTTCTCCTTCTTGAACCCACAGAGAGACCACATTTCTTAATGTTCTTGTACATTGTAGTATCCATGTGACTACTTTCTGGACAGTAGATGAGGGCTGATGTGAAATGCCCCACTTCCAAGCTAGGCTCCTGTATATTACATCTCTCATGGGTCTCCATGCTCTCTCATTTCACCCACTAGCTGGAGACGACGTTCCTCAAGGCCCCAGGAGATGGAAAGCCACAGAGTGGAAAGAAATTGGATGACTGCACTAATGTATAAGAGGCCATGTGCCAAACATCCTCTTCTGACTACTTTATGAGCAAGAAATAAACATCCATTTTGTTGTTTATTACAGAAATTAGAGAGCTTTGATTATTCCACTATTTTTACCCACATTTGAAAGATGATGGAAAAGAGTCTCTAGAAGGTGAAGTGACTTGCCCAGGGTTGTACAGGCAGGAGCTGCAAAGCCAGGATTTGGACTCCAGAACTTACCAGAATGTAACCAATGCTGCTTTCCTCCTAGTCAGCTTTCAGTAAATATTTGTTGAATGGATGCAATTAAGAGTCTTGATTCCCTAGCCTTAATGTTAAGAACCTAGGGGGAAAGTAGCATAAAGATAATAGCACAGTGGCCAAAAAAAAAAAAAGAATAAAAGGAAGAAAGGAAAAGAAAAATCAAGATGTGTGGATCTCCTTTACTACATTATAAGTTTCTGGAAGGCATATACTTTATTGTACTCATTTTTAAAAAGATTTAAATTAATTAAGAGAGAGTGGGGGTAGAGAAGGGACAGAGGGAGAAGGAGAGAGAGAATCTGAGGGAGACTCCATACTGAGTGTGGAGCCTGATGGGGGTCTTGATCTCAAGACACTGAGATCACGACAGGAGCTGAAATCAAGAGTCGGATGGTTATTAGATGGAGCTACCTAGGCGTCCCTTTATTTTGCTCCTTTTTAAATATTTCCCAGCACCTGTCACAGTGCTTGATACATTGTGGGTGCTCAAACACGGCCCCCTCAGCTGAACTGTCACAAAGAACACAACCTGGGTGTTCCCCCAACATTTTCAGATGGTGGAGAAATACCTTGAAATCACGGTCCTTCTTGCAGAATACCATGAAATAGTGACAAACTAATTTTAAAATGAATGAATATATAATGTGCAAAAATCACATACCATCTTGCACTCTACCATAAAAAGTGGAAGCAGGAACTAAAGGTAGGGGAAAATGCATTGGGGAATAATTTAAAATAAAGGCAATTTTTCCCATTAACCCTTCTCTCCATGAACTGACCTAAAACTACCCGTCTTCCACGGTTGAATTTTAGAACAGGTGGGTCCAGTTCGTAAAAGTGTTCTGTGGGAGCATGATTTGAAAACCACTGGATGAGTTGGTTGGAATAAGAGGGGCAAATTTATTAATGGACAAGCTTCCTGTTTTCATACTTGCTATTTAGCTGCTTAATACCACTGGTGGCCTCCTCAGAGCAAGACAACAGGACTGTGTGACCCACTCAGGAGGTCATGGCACCTTCTGGGTCCTGCAGCTTCTGGAGTGCCAGAGAGCAATGCCCTGGACAGGGCAGCAGGGGCAGCAGTGAGGCTCCTTCCGGTGACATTGGAGTCGGGGTGGGGGTGGGTCGATGCCAATGAAGAGGCTGGAGCAGAGGATCCCTTGAGAGGATCATCCAGGAGTACACCTGGGCTTATGTGCACCCAGAAAAACTCAGTCATTTATGAGAGCTCGGCTGACGGGCTTATACTGGTGGACAGAGGAGCTCTGAGTCAGAGATGTTACTTAATGGCAATGGGACATCATTTATATGCCCAGGATGTCAACCTTGGGGAAATTTAGGCCTTTGGAATATATAAATGGATATATACAGATTTTTTTTCGAAGCCAAAATTCTAAACTGAAGAAATGGATCAGTTGTTTTCTTGACGTATGTTTCTCATAGAACCATTTCCATAGGACGCTACTAGGCGGGCATTATGTGAAAATTGGTCTCTGTGTTCAAAGGGGTTGGAAAACGTGTGGAACAAGGTGAAACAGGTTTCCCCCTATAAGACTGCTCAGAGCTTTCGATATACTAAGTTGCCTTGTGATCCTCTGTGAAAAGGTATAAACTCAGCAGCTTCCCCTCTAGGCGATCTGGGGTACATGGCCATTCTCTGCCTTCATTGATATCTGCTGGCAATGGTTCAGAGTCTAATGGGTACTAATCGAATGCTCAGTTTATCAATAAATCACAGGGACTGCCAATGATGGGAATGTCACTCTTTGGTACCTAAGCTGCTTTGATTTTGTTTATCTATTGTTGCATGACAAAATACCTAAAAACTAAGGTTAAAACCAAAGCATTTATTATCTCACTGTTTCTGTGGATGAGGAAGTTAGGAGCAGCCTAGATAGGTGATTCTGGCTCCCCTGTTTCATGGGGTGGCTGTGAAGATATCATCCAGGGTTGCAGTCATCTGAAAGCTTAACTGGAATCAGAGGCTCCACTTCCAGGATGGACCCAGTGAATCTCACTTCCTGGCATTCATGCCATGTATAGTCCCTTCCCACTATCAAAGGTCTGGCCTGTGTCACCTATGGAATATTGCAGAAATGGTGGGCTGTGACTTCTGAGACTAGGTCACAAAAGACATTGCAGTTTCCACCTAGTGTTGGTCTTTCTTGGATGACTTGTTCTTGGGGAAACCAGTCACCATGTTATAAGAACACTCGGGCAGCCAGATAGAGAGATCCATGTGGCAAGGAATTGAGGTCTCTGGCCAAGAACCAGTGTCAACCTTTGGGTAAGCTATCTTGGAAGTGACTGGCATCTTGACTACAATCTCAGGAGTGACCTTTATCCCCTTTATCCAGAAATAGCCTGCTAAGCTGCTTCCAAATTCCTGATCCACAAAAACTGGATGACATAATAAATGTCCATTGTTCTTTTAAGCCATTATATTTTGGGATAACTTGTTACACAGCAATTGATAACTGCTTATCATTCTTAGTATACATTCTTAGCGCTAAGGCTCAGTAATAAACAGATGCTTCAGCTCACTGGTTAAGGAGACTGCTTACTTCCCAAGCCAGAAGTGATCTTGACCTATATTCTTTCACTGATCCCCAAATAGTAATTGCATAAATAGTTCTCTCCATCTCTTATCACGAAAGTATCTCTGGAAAGTCTGACTCATAAGGACCATTGGTCTGTGGCATTGATGAGGGAAGCCCCTCAAAATTAGGGGTTTATGAAAGTCATTACACTGTTTGTTTTGTTTTGTTTTGTTTTTAGAGAAAGAACAAGAGAGAGCAAGCAAGGTGGTGGGGCAGAGGGAGAGAGAGAGAGAGAGAATCCTAAGCAAGATCCATGCTGTGTGTGGCCTGCTGAGGGCCTCTATCCCACAACCCCAAGATCATGACCTGAACCGAAATCAATAGTTGGACACCTAACCAACTGAGCCACCCAAGTGTCCCAAAACTCATTACATTCTTATGAGCCATTGTGAATGCTGGTTTTCATAGCTTTTCCAGTCATACATATCTGACTGCAGAATCCTTTCTTTATGTAATGGACATAGTTGGTCCCTACCTGCATCCTTGCTTCCTTCATTCCTAATTCCTAAGAAAAAGGCTCAGAAAAGGATGATCTCTCTTATTCTTCTTGATGTTGTGCCTGGAACTGCTGCTGCCATCCTGTTGGCAGCAGAATAATAAAATGAACTCCAACCTATCCTTCATCCAGCTTCTACATTATCAACTCACCAATCACTCTGTCATCTCTACTTCTGTCCACACTCACAACAGCCCCCACCTTGGATTTTTTGAAGCAAATTCTAGTTTTCATATTATTTCATATATAGATTTTAGTATGTCTTTGAAAGATTAGGACTCTTCCAACAACATAGTCCAATTCTATCATCACATGTCAACAAAACTCGAAATAATTCCTTTTTAAAAAAAATATTTTATTTATTTATTTATTTGACACAGAGGGATCACAAGGAGGCAGAGAGGCAGGCAGAGAGAGAGGAGGAAGCAGGCTCACCGCAGAGCAGAGAGCCCTATGCGGGCCTCATTCCCAGGACCTTGGGATCATGTCCTGAGCCGAAGGCAGAGGCTTAACCCACTGAGCCACCCAGGCACCCGGAATAATTCCTTTTCTTTGCATATCCATGACCGTTGAGTTCTTACTTGGATCACAGTATATCTAAGAATATAAATTCTTGTATCTAATTGAGACCAAGCTCTGCTGGGAGAGAGAATTACTCTTTAGCATTCAACAATCATCTGTGCCTGGATCATAAATATCGGTACCATTTGAAAGGTTAACTGAGCTTAGATCTCTACTGTGAAATGCATAGTCAGACAGGCTTGGTTTGGGGTATAACTCTATGACTGTGGGTAAGTAACTAAACTCTCTACATTTCAGTTTTTACAACTATTTAAAAATATTAGAGTGGAGAGGATCCAGGGATCTGGATTTGTGCGATGGGAGGCAGAGAGAATAGGGACTCCTCTTGAACCCCAGCAATTGCATTTTGCTCCCCAGAAAACATATCCCCCTTTCCACTGCCTACCCTGTAACTCTTCCCCACTCATTCAGTGCCTAAATAGAGGAGTCAGGCACTGTTATATGTTTCCAATCAGCCCACAATTGCAGGGTAGGAACTCAATATTGGTGATAAACATACTTTATGAGTGTTTTTTGAGGATATCTTCTTAAAGGATGTTCCAATAAATAATTTATTGAGGCAATGAAAGATGGAGGAAGCTACTCTGATTACATCTTGGAGCACCTAAAGCTTGAAGTATAAGGAAGCTAGGCAGCCCACAGCTATTTAAAAACTTTCTGGAAGGGATAATTCTTCCAACTTACATTTTTAAAAAAGATTACATCTCAGCAGTTGGTCTCTTGGGTGATGCCCTTCTCCTGTCTCTGTGGATTCCACTCTGAAATCATCATCATCATCACCATGTTTTTGGACTGCTTGGTGCATAGCTCATAGCCGCCCCCCCCCATTGTTAGTTTTTTTGAGGTATAATTGACATAACATTATATTAGTTTCAGGTATATTATGTAATGATTTGATACTTATATATATTGCAGAATGATCACCATGATAAGTACAGTTGACATCCATCATTATACATAGTTACAAAAACCTTTTTTTTTGTAATGAAAAATTTAAAGATCCACTCCTACTAGTTATTTGCAAACAGGCAGCACCATATTAACTACAGTCACCAAACTATTCATTACATCCCCGTGACATTCATTTTATAACCAAAAATTTGTAACTTTTATCCCCTTCACCCATTTCTCTGACACCCCCAAGCCCCACCGCAGGCAGCCACCAATCTGTTCTCTATATCAACAAGCTTATTTTGTTTTTTAGATTCCACATATAAGTGAGATCATATGGTATTTATCTCTCTCTATTTGACTTATTTCACTTAGCATACACTGTAGCTCTTCTGAACTTCCATTTCACATTTTAAAATTGGAATAGCATAGCAGTAGGTTTTGGGGTAGGGATTTGAAGGTGTTAGTATTATTGCTGGGAATGAGTCACTCAATCTGTAGAGTGATTGGCTCATCCATTAAACCAGCCACTAGTTAATGAGTGCCAATTAAATGCTAGGTATTGTGTTAGATTCTGGGGTTATTATGGTGAACAATTCAGCAATCTCTGGCTTTTTGGAGCTGAGAATATGGAAGGGAAAAGAGACTTCAAATGAAAAGCAAATAAATATAGAAACACCAATCACAAATGTTCTGAAGATAATAGTTAGGAATGCTGATAGAGAATCTTGAGGGAAGCAGAGGGACTGGCTTAGATCTTGTAAGTCAGAGGAGACCTCTCTGATACAGTGACATTAGCTGAGACCTGAAGGATGGGTCTCTCAAGCCTTATCCTCTGGAGATTCCCAAGAAAGTACTAATGGACCCTCTCATCAAGATAAAATTGAAGTGCCCTAGTATGATATTCAAGATCCTCCATGATTAAGACTGCCATAAGATACAGGATGCCCAGTTAAATTTGAATTTCAGATGAGCAACAAAAAAGTTTTAATATGTTACTAAATATTGCATGGAACAGATTCATACTAAAAAAATTCATTGTTTAACTGAAATTCAAATTTAACTGAATATCTTAAATTTTTATGCATTAAATGTGGCAACCTTATTCAAGATCTTCCCCAGACACCCTCTCCTGCCTTACTTCCCATTTTTTCCTCCGTATATCCTATGCCTCATCTACAAGAAGTGTTCCAAGTTCTATGTCTTTGCTCACGCTTCTTCCTCTGCCTGGGTCACCAGTTTACCACTATATCTTTTTGGCAAACTCTTCTCATCCTTTAACCCTCAGTCCAAATGGCACCTTCTCTGGGAGACCTTCCTTGACAGAGTACTTTAGCCGCATTGCAGGGTGCTCACCGAATCTGATTTTCATAGGGTTTTGCCTTATGATTCTATGTTTTAACACCTGGTCTTTAAAGACACACAGACAAGATTGAATGCAAAAGAAAGGGTATAGGAATCATCTAATTTTTCCTGCTTCTCTGCCCCTTCAATTCCCACTTAACTCCCCATAACATTAAGACCAAACAGTTTTGGAGTACTTTTCTGCGCCTGCTAAATGCTTTGTGTGCAGCATCTTATGTAAATTCCCTGTAATCTTATGAGGTGTTGCAATTGAATATCCATTTTGTGGGCAAGGGGATGAGGCACGTAGAGGTGAAGCTGGCTGACAACATTTCCACGGCTGTAAAATGAGGATCATAACACTATGTTCCTCATTAGGCTTTCTCCAACTAGAATGTGGGTTCCAAGAGGGCAGGAACTTGTTTTCATACAAACTTCTGCATCTTCAGAGCCTACAGTTGTGTTGATCATCAAGGAGGCACTCAGCAAATGCTTGTTGAATGAATGAATGAGTCTCCCTATAGATGAAGAGACCACAATTTAGAGAGAGAGAGTAAATTGCTAGAGAGCAGACAAGTAGATGCAGTGGAACTTTGAGGAGAATCAGAGTCAGTGGTGTATTGGTAAATGTGTAACAACCAGCTCTCTGAAACACCAGTAACCCTGTAGCATTTGTTTGTAGCACTTGTTTGATTTCCATGGTGTAAATACTCCCACCGTGGCTGATTTCAAGCAACCAACCTGAGGTCAACTTGAAAATTTCCTGAAAATTTAATCATAGGCTCTTGCTAGCCTATTTATACAAGCTGGCTCCAGAACACCAAGTACTGGGACATAATTCTAAAGGTTACACAGTTCCAAATGGTACATTGCCACCTTTATTCATCCTGTCTCCTTGAATTAGGCACAGTCCATACAGCTAAGGGAGGTGGGAGGGGGAGGACACTCAAATAATTCAGTTCAAAGCAGATTGCATAGGTGATTCTTTAAGGACATAAACCCAATTGCAAAGCTTGCTTAAAATTTTCAATTTATTTCTGGGGTGCCTGGAAGTCTCAGTGGGTTAAAGTTTCTGCCTTTGGCTCAGGTCATGATCTCAGGGTCCTGGGATCAAGCCCTTCGTTGGACTCTCTGCTCAGCAGGGAGCCTGCTTCCCCCTCTCTCTCTGCCTGCCTCTCTGCCTAATTGTGATCTCTCTCTCTCTCTGTCAAATAAAGAAAATCTAAAAAAACTTTTTTTCAATTTATTTCCAATGCTCTTAGCATAAACCCAGTCTCCTTACCAAGGCCCATAAAGGCCATCATGAAACCTCCCCCTGTGCCAAGCACAGTACTAGGCTTTTTGTACCAGGATATGACAGTGGACATGACAGACACAGTTCCTGCTCTCATGGAGACTGTGTCCAGTAAATAAGGCTGCGTCCAGTAAATAAGGCTGCCAATAAACAAGTGATCAACCATTAAGTAGAAAATTACAGATGGAGATCTGTGTGCCATAGAGGAAGTGCTAGGAAAGAGAATTATGAGGAATGAGAAGGAGTTGCTTACTTGGACTGAAGATAGGTTGAGGAAGGCTACTCTAAGAAAGTGACCTTTGAGACGTGAAGGATGAGGAGGAGTTGGATGAAGTATGGGGCTGGTAGCCAGGAAGAAGAGGAGAAGATTTGGCTCTTTGAGAAATTCTATAGGAATAACTTCTGTATAATTGGAGATAAGCGGAGCTGAGATAGGGAGGGTGCTGTGGTCGGAATGTTTGTATCCCACCAAAATCCATAAATGGAAATCCTAACCTTCAAGGTTAGGTATTAGGTATTATGGTATTAGGAAGTGGGGCTTTCAGGAGGTGATTAGGTCATAAGGGTGGAGTCCTCATTTCTCACTGATGGAAAAGTCCATCAGTGCTTTTCTAAGAAGATGTAGAAATATCCCTTAGCCCTTCTATCTGCAAGGACAAAGTAAGAAAGTCAGTGAACCACAATGCAACCTCACCAGACAACAAATCTGTTGATGTCTTGGTCTTGAACTTTCCAGCCTCAGAACTGTGAGAAATAAATTTCCGTTGTTTGCAAGCTACCCAGTGTGTGATATTTTTCTCATAACAGTCTGGATGGACTAAGACAAATGTCATGGATGTGAAGGTCAGGGGGCTAAATGGCGAAGACGACTAAGGGAGAGGTTTAACACTCTTATTTACATCTCAGGAGCTCAGATGCACCCTTTGAATGATTCTCTTCTAATCATGGCCAACTTCCTCCTACAGAAAACCTTTTTATATCTCTGGAGTAGAAACAAGATCACCCAGTTCCCATCGGGACTTGCAAAGATGAATAAGTAGAAGCCCAGAGAGGGAGATGTGATTGCCAACAGTTTCTCAGTCAGTAATAGTTGTAGGCGTTGGATAATATACTTTCTGAGTCAGTATTATTAAAGAAAAAACAACAAAACAAAACCACGAAGGGAGCCATAAAGAGAGCCACATAGGTAATTTGCACTTTCTACTAGCCACATTTAAAAAGTAAAGAGAAACGGGGGAATTAATTTTGTATTTTATTTGACCCGATATATTCAAAATATAATTTCAATATGTAATCAATAGAATGCATAGAAATCCGGTGTGCATTTTATTTTCATGTATGGCACTTTTCCATTCAGACTAGCTATATTTCAAGCCCTCAGTAGCCGCATGCGGTTAGTGGTTACAGAACTGGACAGTGAAGTTCTATGCCTCAATTTCCTTATTTGTGAAATGAGCATAAAATTGACTAGGTAATGGAAGGATTAGGAGAGCACAAGTGAAACGTTCAGCGCTCCGCCCTGCACATAGGGGGCACCCAATAAATCTTGGCTCCTTTGGGTTTTTTCTCTCACCATACCGCCCTCCCTCAAGTCTCCGCCCCCTTTCCCCACCCCCTTCAGGCTCCGGGTGGAAGCAGCACCGTCGTAAATGCAGCGCGCTTTACGGTGGCGGTGCCTTTTACCGCAGTGTGGCCGGCTTTCGTGTTACTCATACTTTTACCTCATTGGCTCTCCGACCCGCTCACAGCGCTTTCCGGCAGTGTGGCTGGAGCTGCAGTGGGGGAGGTCGCGGTTTGGGCGTGAGTGGAGGGAACCCGAATAGCAGGTGTTGTCTGGGCCTGGAACCATGGATGTGGGTGAACTTCTCAGCTACCAGGTATGAGAGACGAGGAGGGTCGGGCTACCGTCCCCTCACCCGGGCAAGGGTCTCCGGTCGCGGGACCAGAGTCCCTTCATCTCACCTCCTCTCACCTCTGTCCCTGGCCCGCGTCCCCTCACTTCTCATGTCCGAGCTTCTCGTTTCACTTCACTCCCCTGAGACTCTCCTGGGCCCTTTCAGCTCATTCCTTCTCAGAGCCCAGGCCCCTTCCTCTCAACTCCAGTCTGGGCCTTTTCTTAGCCTACCCTGGACTGGGGCCTGGTTCCCTTCAACTCTTCTGAAGGCCCCAGATCATCTTCACAACCATCTCCCTTCAACTCTCTTGTTCCCCGGTCGCTGAGTTGTTGTTGTTGAGTTGTTGTTGTTGGTGGTGGTGGTGGTGGGAGGGCACTGGTCTTTCCTGCAATTGAGGCCCGGCTTCCCCACTGACTGGCCATGTGGGTTTTGGACAAGTCTTTTTGCCCTCTTTGAGCTTCAGTTTTTGTACCTATAAGACGAAGACAGTAATAACTACCTAATAAGGTTGTTTGAGGACTCTATTAACTACTGGATGTGAAAACCGATTTTAAAGTGCAAAATCTGTTCCCATTTTAACTGCCATTGTTGGGAGATAATTTGGAATTCTAGCACGGGATGGGACCCTAGGAAACTTGTCTTCCCTGCTCAGGCAACTTGGTGGGAATTGGTGGTGCAGAGGGCAGAAAGGACTTATCCAAAATAACTCAACAAGTAAGAGCTGGATTAGAGCCGGGGTCTCCTGGCTCCCAGTTCAAAGGTTTCCCCATCTTTGACTTCCTGCAGCTGCTCCTTGTGAGAGGCAGTAAAACCCTGCTGTCCAGTATGGTAGCTGTCCATGTGTCCAGTTGAAGTGGAGCTAGTATGAGTTGAAAAGTACTCTTAAGTGTAAAATCATGCTGAATTTTGAAGATTCAATATGAAAAATAAAGTTTTTATGCTGATTTTATATTGATCAATTACCTTGATTATTGATCATGTTGATTAATCATATTATGGGTAATGGGTGAAATAAAATTTAAAATAAATTTTACCTGGTTCTGTTGACTTTTTAATGTAGCTACTAGCCTTTTAGTGTGGCTATTAAAAATTACATATATAAATGGACTTATATTTCCATTGGACAGCTTTGCAGTAGAGAATAGGTGATTTAAGAGTTATGTCAGGGGCCTCATGTTCCTTGGAATCTCTATTTTGCTATTAACTCGCTGCTGTAACCTTGAACAAAATACCTAACCTCTCTATGCGTTGGTCTCCTCATATGTAAATAGGGGTAAAGATGGCACCTACCACAGAATTCTATTGTGAAGCTGTTGTGAAATGTAAAATGCTTAGACCAATGCTTGTCAAAGAGTAAAAGTTCAGTGCATGTTAGCAATTATATTCATGCTACTCCCTCAGCCAGCATACAAAAAACGGACCTTGGAGACTCTAGACATTGTAGAAAAGAACTTTGAGGCAATGGTTGATATATAGTCAAGAGAGTTCTCTTTTTAAGACAGTTATTGAACATGAAAGAAGACAGGAAATAGGAGGATTGGTGAATGAGTGGTCCTGTGTCTTTTTGGGAGTTGCAGAATAGCTAGCCCATTGACTCAGAATATTAAAGCTAAAAGAGGTTCATTCATTTGCTCAAAAATTTATTGAACGACTACTGTGCAAGGCACCAAGTCCTCTGAGTATAGGACACTGAACAAAATAGGCAAAGTTCTTGCTTTTGAAGAGCTTGGTGGGAAAGTAACAAGATAATAAGTGTGTAAACAAAGAAGAAATTCAGATTGTGATAGGTACTTTGAAGGATACGCAGGGTGTACTATAGAACTGTGCTGTTTGGTGTGGTAGCCACTGGGTACCTGTGACTCCTGAACACTTGAAATGTGGCTAGTTGGAATTGAGAGTGATAGGTGTAAAATACACATTGGATTTCCAGGATTTAGTATGAAAAAAAATTAATGTAACATATATAAATAATCTTTATATTAATTCCATGTTGAAATGATTATATGTGGGCTATATTGGTTTAAAGAAAATATTTTATTAAAATTAATGTTACCTTCTTTAAAACTTTTAAAATGTGACTGCTAGAAAATTTAAAATTACATATATGGCTCATCTGTGGCTTTCAGTATGCTTTTATTAGACAGTGCTACAAAAGAAAATAATCCCTGGCAGTAGGAGATAGGACCTATTACTTTTGGTAATACCGTCTGGGAAGGACTCCAAGGAATGGATGTTGAAGGACTGAAGGTTGAGAAGGAGCCAGTCATGTAAAAGGGCAGAGGATCAAGGCGAGGGAAGAGCAAGTATGTGGTAGAAGCTATGAGGTATGAGGCTATGAGGTAGAAGCTGGTGTAGCCTGTTAGAAGATCAGGAAGAGGGCACCTGGGTGGCTCAGAGGGTTAAAGCCTCTGCTTTCGGCTCAGGTCATGATCCCAGGGTCCTGGGATCGAGCCCCACATCAGGCTCTCTGCTCCGCGGAGAGCCTGCTTCCTCCTCTCTCTCCCTGCCTGCCTCTCTTGCCTACTTGTAGTCTCTGTCTGTCAAATAAATAAATAAAATCTTAAAAAAAAAAAAAAAAAGAAGATCAGGAAGAGGATGGATGGAACTGGAACATGGTGAGTGAGTAGGAGAATGGTAGGTGATGAATAGGAGATGTAGGCAGATGACAGACTACGTAGGCCTTCTTGTAGGCCATGATAAGGAATTTGAATTTTATTTGGAGAGATGTTATAGATAACCTCATGCAGACCACTTATTTGCC
>PISX010012928.1:0-11422 GCA_004024625.1 Mellivora capensis
CATGTCCAAAATATATACTTAAGTTGTCTTTATGATGTCTTTAAACAGTAAGTACTCGATTGTTGGGTAAACCAGCATTGGCAGAAATGCTCTAAAAGTCTTGGGGAAAATTATCCTTGATCTAGGAGTGCTAGAAATAGCTGCATTTCTTGCTAATGAGGAAAGAAAGCTGAGGAAAAAGATTGCTGGCTCATATTGTTCATGTAGAAGAGATATTAGTCCAGAAGGAGGGGAGACGGTGATCAGCCTAGTAAAAAGACTTAGAAAAATAGGTAAAACAAAATAGAAAGAGAGGACATGGTATGTGGAAAAGAGGATAGGGCTCATGCATACTGACCCAGGAGGGGCCATTAAGTATGTTCCTGCAGATGTTAATGGAGGTAGTTCAGGGAAATGGGCTGGCATCTAGGGCGTGTGTGGTATGCAGGGATCTGAAGACATCCCTAGCCCCCCACCTCTGCAACAGCCTTGTCCCCAGGCTACTCAATCAAACACTAATCTAGGTACTTTCTGCGAAGGGATTTTCCAGATGTCAAGTCCTAAATCAGTTGACCTTAAGACACAGAGGTTACCCAGGTGGATCTGATCTATCCTGTGAGCCTTTTAAAAGGCAGAAGATGGCAGATAGCAGATTCTTGCTGCCCTCCTGGAAGCCAGCAAGCAGCTGTCCTGTGAACGGCTGGTGAACAGGGTTGGGCTGAGAATATCCTCTCACCAACAATCAGGAAGAAAACAGGGACCTCCGTTTGCACAATTGAGGAAATGCACTCTGCCAAATACCGGGGAGCTTGCAAGAGGACTCAGAACCTCAACTGAAGACATCTGATTTCAGCCTATAGACTCAGTTAACCTGGGAAAAGTTTGCTCAGTAACCTTGCACCTTGGATCCCCATGACCAGGCACCTAACATGGAGGTTGGTGCTGAGACACATGCTGCACAACTGAGAAAGGGGCATATTCTGTCCCTGGAATATCGTGGCTCTCTGGTCTTTCCATGCGTCCTTCTGCTCCTGCTTCCTGCACCATTTATCTTTATGACAGCTGCACATGAATGGACTCCGTGTAGCCTTATAATCTTTTCAGTGCCCTGACTCTGTGTAATCAATACAGTTCTAATAATCCAGACCATGTTAATAAATTGAACGTGATCGAGTCCAGAACAAACCCACACACATTAGGTACTTGACTTGTGACAACAGTGTCACTATAATTCAACAGGGAAAGGCTGTCATTTGCAATAAATGACGCATGGCCAATTGGCTATTCATATGGAAATAATATTGATTCATTCCTCACGCTATAACAAGCATAAGGTCTAGATAGATTGTTAATCCAGGGATAAAAGTTAACAGCAAAAAAAAAAACCTTTTACAAAGTAACTTAGAATTGTATCTTTATGATTTTAGGCAGGCATATATCCCAGGTAGAACACCTATCTTCGAGAAAAGAGTTGATCAGCTGGGCAAAATTAAAATTAAGAACTTCCATTCCTCAATGACACTGTTATCAAAATAAAAATGCCAGGCACAAATTGGAAGATATTTGTAATACAAAAATAAATGCCATCCCGAACGGAGATGAGCTTCTACAAAACCCTAGCAAAAGACAGATAACAATAGAAAAATGAACCCAAATAATTAAATAAACATCTTTCAAAATAGAATATGCAAATGGGTGATACACATCAGCTAAAAGGGCTCAATCTCACCACGTACCAGAGACAAGTAAATATATTACTGCTACACACAGTTAAAAGTTTGAAAAGACCGTCAATAACTGAATGTTGGAAAAAATGTGGAGCATGTAGAATTATGATCTACTGTTAGGAGTGTAAATAGGTAAAATAATTCTAGAAAAACATTTTCAGCATCTAATTAAATGGAATATTTTAGTACTACATGCTTTAGCATTTATGCTTCAGTTATATGCTCAAGATAAATGACCACATAGGAACAACAATACAGAAATCATCATAGCACTGTCCATAAGATCCCCAAGCTAGAAATTACCCAAATGTCCATCAAGTCTAGAAGAAGGAGTAAAGAAATGATGGGACGTCCTTACGATATTACACCATACAATTCAACAGCAGCATAATATGCACCAATACAGGTGGTGTTTCCAAGTGTAATGTCGAACACAAGCACTAAGCACCAACAACCACACGCCATGCAATTGCTTCCCTATGAAGACCCAAAGCAGAAAAGACTAATCTGTGGCAGTAGAACTTAGGAAAATGGTGGCTACAGTGAACTTTGGTGCACTGATTACATTTTCATTCTTGAATTTGCTCTTGTTAATGGCCAGGAAATGGGCTAAGCTGTGCACATATGAGTATGCACATTTTCAGTATATTAATGGCCATCAATCGAACTGTATTTAACATATACACAAACTATGCTCTGCGACAATATAACCCTTCAATGTTTATAAAGAGAACCTTCAAGTTTCTAACTTCTGGCCAGGCTTCTTCTTCTATGAAGGTCCTGATTATTTCTGATTCTACAGCCCTTATTAAAAAATGGCCCCAGATGATTTAAAACTCAATTTGGGAAATCGTCAAAAAGTTACAGAAGATCAAACAACAGGCAGTCGATTAGGTGGCAGACTTCTGGCATCCTGTCTGGTCCTTACCCTCACAGAATGGTAGTCATTTTGTGGGCTGAAGGGACCATCCGTGAGTCTAACTATGTCCTGTGGAGCCTGACTCAGCCTCATCCTTTCCCAGATGAACTTTCCCAGTGAAAGACTGATAGCTCCTCAAAGTTTGAAGAATATCTGTTTACTGTAAATCCCTCTCCCTCGGGCCACCACAGCACATTTACACACAGCACGTGGCTATTTTGTCTCTTCCACGGAGGATGCACTGATTAAGGACAAGATACTGTCTTATGAAATTGTGTTCCCATCGCCATGACATAACACAACACATGGCGATTGCAGGTATCCGAGCTGGGGGCGAGGGGGTGAAAGGAAGAATCTTCAGGGTAACAACCAGAACATATTGTCTGGCATTTGCCTCACACCTTAAGTAGTAGGGAACTCACTGCTCCCAAGAATCACCCAGTTTCATTTTTTTTTGTGTATCTGTATTAAATTAAAAATATTTCCTATAATTGGATTGAATGAAAGATAGCTTCCTAGAATTTCTACACATTGATTTATATTGCCCTGATGAACAACATAAAATATTATTAAAACCTCTACACATTTACTATCCACATTTTTTAAAAGAGTTACCCTTTCCTGTAAATATTTACTTTTCAGTCTAGAAATTCTGTCATTCTTTAACCTCATAAAATTATATTTCCAGTCCCTTTTTCATCCTACTTTCCTTAGCTCTCATGCATCCCAATTCAGCCCAAACCTCACGATGTAGCTCCCGAGATACTCTCCCTGCATAGCAAAGCCCCAAATTGCCCTTTAGTACCTCCATATATAATATTATAGCTGGCATTGAGCTTCTTCAGAATTTGTTACTTTTCTGAATGTAAAAACCTAACATCTAGTCATTGGAGAATGCCTTGGGGAAACATGAAGGAATGGATAAAGAAGAAAATAAAACTACTTGTAATTCTCACATCCAATGAGAATTATTGGATTCATTGATTCTTAAGTCATGCCTCTTGCCCTTGAACCATAGATAAGTCTACTTCTATGATCATGTAATTTGACATCTAAATCAAAATTCAGGACTTGCATGTAGCCCTAATGGTTTCTGGCTATTATTTTGGCCTATAAAACTCGTCATGACCCCTGACTCGATCACCACCCTGTAAGCCTGTCCTCTGCATCTTCCTCTGTGTGCCAAGTGCTGGCTCTCACTCAAGACCACAGAGACTGCCCTGCTACTAACTTCCAGAGACCCTGTGGTGCTGTGCCTACCCCCACACACCTCTTTGGGATAGATTCCAGTACTTGGGATGGAATCAAACTACACTGCTATGGCTCCCTGTACACATTCCCTAAGTGAGAACAGAATGGGAACACAGGAGACAGGAGAAACTCTTTGGGGTGGGGAGTTTGGGGCTAGGGAGAAAATATATGGCTATAAATGAGCCAGGGCAAAGAAATGGGGTTTTGGTGGGTTGGAGATGCATGGGAGAAACAGCTGAGGACACTGGGTATCAGCTGAGTAGGGTCATGTTTGAAGGGGTGAACTAGGAAGGCAGATAGAAGGGTGCTCACTGGACACCTTCCTGCAGACTTGGGTTCCATTCCTTCTGTTCCCAGGCACCCACCTAGACCAAGCCTGGTGAGTTATAAGACATGAACTAAGTGTAGTATTGTGGTTGTGAGCATTGATTTGGAGTCAGAATTTGGATTAAATCTTGGTTTCATGTCTTGCTAGTAATGATTTAACTAACTCCGTTGATTTTTCTGTGCCTTCATTTTGTCATGAGTAAAATGGGAACAGTCCCAGAATTGACCTCATAATTGTCACAAGACATGATAAACTAATATATGCAAAGCACTCAACAGTGCCCGGCATATAGAGTAAGAATTCTGTAAGTGAGAGTTGATGTTTGAAAATAATGTTAATTCAGAAATGTAGTTAATTTGGAAAGTAACTTAATTAACATAAAGAAACTATAAAAGAGGGGTTCAGCTGTTTAATGTGCTGTGAATCACAGTTCCCCATCCACCCGTCCCATGACAGCATTGCTAGTTCAACTCTCCTCAGAAGCAAGCGTTTGCAGGAAAGCAAACCACGTTTTTTTCAATGCTGAGAGCCAGAAGAGCACCTCAAGGCTCTGCATGGTCCTTCATCAGCAGTTGCCCAGACTGCAGTTGTGCCTGTGGTCGACAGGAGGGGCTCAGCAGGCTGGTTTCACCCTCAGACCGTCCTCGGGTGCCCAGATGCATCCCCTCAGGGAGCTCAAGTGGCAAAAGAATACAAAGCAGGTTCCCATGGCGGCAGCACCAGGCTAGGAGGTCGCGTGCCCTAGCAGACTTGACCAAGCAAAACAAGTGTAAATTATTTTCAGGAAACAGTAGAAAATAGTCTGAAATCTTAACAAATAAAACAAATTGTCAAAATGGAAGTATTTCTGCAGATAATCTTGTACTTATGTGTAACTTTTTTTTTTAATTCAAATTGAGTTAAAACAGGTATTTGTATGAGCCTGAGAAATGTCTTTTCTAAACATCAGTCTGTGGCTTACAGGTGGGCTATTCCCACGTGTGTTCCACATCCTTGCATCTGTGTGTCAATAAGGACCACATAAGTTTGACTTGCTGCTAACACTACAACATTTTAGTTTTCTCCAATCCCAGTTACATGGGATTTTCTCTTGAAAGAATAAAAATGCTTTAAAATGCTCCTGTTAAGATATATTCCCATTCTTTACACTGTTTTTTATGTGGCCATTATAATTTTCAGTTAAAAAAAAAAAAGTAAATGCATTATTTATAAAAGCTTCAAGCCAGGGCAGCTTAGTGGCTCAGAACTCTGAGCCTCTGCCTCTTGATTCTGCCCCAGGTCATGATCTCAGGGTGGTAAGATCGAGCCCCACATTAGGCTCCCCACCCAGCAGGGCGTCTTTTTGAGAGTCTTTCCTTCCCTCTGCTCCTCCCCCCACCTAGCTTTCTCTCTTTTTCTCAAATAAATAAGTAAATCTTAAAAAAAAAAAAAAAATAGGGACGCCTGGGTGGCTCAGTTGGTTAAGCAGCTGCCTTCGGCTCAGGTCATGATCCCAGCATCCTGGGATCGAGTCCCACATCGGGCTCCTTGCTCAGCAGGGAGCCTGCTTCTCCCTCTGCCTCTCCCTGCCACTCTGTCTGCATGTTCTCTCCCTCTGTCTCTCTCTCCCTCTGGGGGCTTAAGTCATGCCTCTTGCCCTTTCTCTCCCTCTGTCTCTGACAAATAAATAAATAAAATCTTTTAAAAAAATAAAAAATAAATAAAACAAACACACACACACACAAAATAGAAAACTTGAAGCCAAATAAGATTGGAAAAAGAAAAATCTGTAAGATTCAAGTCACAAATCCCTATAGTGCTGCTGAACTACCATGTGCCACCCTTGTTTTCATGATGTCCTTTCTTCTTTGGCCTATGGCTCTTTTCTGTAATACAAGCATAATTCCCAGTCAGGATTGAAATTTTCCTGCCAATTCCTGCTCAGTAATGAATAAAAATTTAGAATTAAAAAGAAACCTATTTTTTTACTTGTTGAAGGAACCCAGTAGTTCAGGGTTTAGCCATTTGTATGTGAAATACAGGGAAGAATGAGACAGTTAAATGTGTTCTCAGCAGGTGTTTAGAAATGGTTGATGAGAGAACATGTTCTGAAGGTATCTTATTAAGGGCAGTGTAACACTAATACCCAGGACTGTGAATCTCCTGTATTTTCCTGTCCCCTTTCAATCCAGCTAAACTATACATGCTAAAAGAAAATATTGTGTTCAATTCAAGAGTCAGAAACTTATGAAGTCTCAAAATTGAGGATATCATGTCTTGGGGGGCAAAAATAAAAAGAAAGTTTCTCATGTGCGGGAGTCCCTGCAGAATGCATACCTGGAGGAAAGTGGGAGCTAGTCGTACACTAGCAAAGGGTTGTCCCTCATTCAGCTTAAGATCTTGCTGCATTTTCAAGCAAATTATAGTCTTTTTATTTTTTGATTATTTAAAGGGAATGTCTACATAATGCCATAAGTATGATGCATTAAGTTTGGCATGGGTCCTTAAGCTAAAATGTAAACCATCCTGCCTGAAATTCCTGCTTATTTTGAATCCTTTGCTTAAATCCAAGTGAAAATGGAAATATATAGACCTGATCCCTACTTTCTTAAAAAAAAAAAAAGAAAGAAAGAAAGAAAAGTCTTTATGAAAGGGAGTTTGAAAGTCAAAATCAGAGGGGTTCATTCTCAGATATGGGGACCGTGTTATACTTATGGTTGCCTTACCACTTGAGCTCAGGCATCAAGATGCATATATAGGGAACTACATGGCCACCCGGGGCCTCAAGATGGTTGGGCTGCCAACCAAACTCCCCATGGCCCTGAAGATTGGGAAAGCCATGTAGGCAATTCCTCTTTCACTGGTCTGCTTGCTACTCAGAACCCTTTGTTGGGGTCCAGCAGAAAGTCGGGTCAACTCTATTCTGCAGTCTTCCTGAAAAAGACAATTGTAAAAAAAGAAACAAAAAAAATTTGTTCCCAGAAACAAAAGTGGAAGAAATGGTCTTTGTGACCTTCACAAACTGGTTGAGTAAGTGACAACTCACTGTATTCTGTGATCCCATGGATGAGGTCCCTGATGTGGGCACAGACCACATGCAAAGGAATAGGACACTGCTGGCTGCTCTGCCAGCCACATCCACCCTCCTCCATGGCAGGCCTACATGTAGGTAGTGTGTGTGTGGGGGAGGGGGGATGGGGAGAGCAACTAGAGGCCATCCACTGGCTGTGTAAAAGTATGGTTACCAAAAGATCATTACCTATGCCTTTATGTAGTAGGAACAGAGTTAAACTCTTCACGACTCAGGGTGGGTTTGTTTTCCGTTTTACCACTGAGGTGCTGGCCGACTGGGGAGGCAACAGCTGAGGCTGCCCAGGGTGGGAAGAAATCAACTCATGTCCAAGTCTCTAGGGGTTGCTCAGCGGGTACCCTGGAAGCCTTGGAAAATCAGGCAGGCAAAGGACCTCGAGGAACCAACACAAATCAAAAGAAGTGGGCAAATATCTGGGGCATGCAGAACCTCCTGATGGCTGTGGCAGGAGCAAGGGGATCTCAGAAAGAAAGGAAAGTGGCCCCAAATAAGTAGATACCACCGACCTGGACCTCTACTAAATGACATGGTAAAGGGACCTTGTTGTTTAGCTGTTTTGCAGAGAGCAGCGTGAGGTTCCTATGGTTGTGGGGAGAAGAGGAAAACACTCATAATCATGCATTTTTTTCAGAGACTTGGAATCAGTCACAGTCACACCTTGCGCGCTCATGTGCTTTCATATGTACAGAGGACTCGAGAGTGGCTGCTGATGCTTACAACTGATGGGGTGGGGAGAGGCTCAGGTTGTTCCCTGTCTGCCAGTGACATCACTGAGATGCTGAGATGTGAAGGAACTTCTGACGGTCGCTGAGTGATGAGTTGAGTGAGCTGAGGCTGGAGCTGGAGCTGAAATCTTAAAACATCTTAAGTCTCCTCTCTTTATTTAATATTTTGTAACTTTTTCTAATGAATGATATGTTTTGATTTATGTAAAAATCGTTGGCCTAGAAGTGATCAAAATAATTAGAAAGATACTACATCCTACTAATTCTTATTTACTGCCATGTAGATATAATATTTAAGATTAAATATTAAATTGTTTTCCTGGAAATAAGTATTATGTTTGTCAGGATTGCCTATGAACAGTTTAAAAGTATTTTACAAATGATAATGGAATTTGGTATGAAACGCTGATTAAAGCAAAGCATAGGATATTTTTCATGCATTACATATCTCTGTAACATATGATGAAGCACATTTTGTATTAATTTATTATGGAAAGAGTAGGCACAATTAATCACATATTATAAAGTGAGTTTCCTTAATCTCTGCTGTGGTACTATTTTATTTTATGTAGCATTATTCATGCAAATGGTATAAATAGCCTTAGAGAGTTAAAAACAGCCATAGACCATAATGACAAATAATAGGAGAGGAAAATATTAATGAGGAGAAGAAAGTGAGAAAAGATACATTATCAAATGAGCAAGGGAAAGGGATAGCAAGTGTAATTTAAGGTCTTGCAGAAATGGATTGGTTGTTTCCAGGGAGAACATTTACATCACGCTCCTAGAACATTTAGCAGCCAGCAGTCGGAACAATATTTCACTTTAGTGAGAATAACAGGGATGCGGCCCACAGGGCAGCTAGTCTAAAGACAGACTTCAGAGAATTCAAACTCCAGCAAAAAGCCAGGAACCAGGTCATTTTCCATGGAGACACGTGAGGTTCTGAAGTTCTATAGCTCAAAGTAGCAAATGAGACGTCCCTTGTCCTCCTAGGAACTGAAATCGGGAGATGCGTTTTTCTAAAACCTAAAGGGAGATTAGTGATTTTCCTGAAAGTCACTGTGGGCAGACATGGAGCCTACAAATGAAATGCTGTGAACATGAAGAGTCCCTGCAAAGGGGGCCCTTGGCATGCCCTCTCCGTGTTCCTGGATCTGGGTTGGGCAGACCCGCTCCTAGATGGGGAAGGGCAGCATCCAGGCTCACCAGGCCAGCGGGGAGGAAACCCAGTCACTGAAGTAATTCGTACCAGGACGATCAGCTTCGCTTTATCAGAGACAGGAATCAGCACTGTCCCTCTCAAGAAAGTGACATTCTGCGTAAATTTAAGAAAGTCGGACGAAGAATGAGATAGATTTTCATATGTGACATATAGAAAACTGGGTTAACAATTTGTGGTCAAAATTAGCTCAGATATGAACCCTTGTAAATCTCTGAACCTTTCTGCAAACTTAAAGGAAAATTCTCTCAAATAAATTTCTTTTTGCCTTTAGGGGCGCCTGGGTGGCTCAGAGGGTTGGAGCCTCTGCCTTCTGCTCAAGTCATGATCTCAGGGTCCTGGGATCGAGCCCTGCATCGGGCTCTCTGCTCAGCGGGGAGCCTGCTTCCTCCCTCTCTCTGCCTTCTTCTCTGCTTACTGTGATCTCTGTCTGTCAAATAAATAAATAAAATCTTTAAAAAAAAATTTCTTTTTGCCTTTAGACTCAAGCTGGAAATTGGCTGAATCATCAATGACGAGCCTCTAGGAAAATAGAAGCACCCAAGACAAACAAAAGAAACAAAAGGGGAAAAAAAAAGGAAAAGAAACAGAAGTTTAGGGTCGGGGGAGAGGAAAATAATAGGAAATATCTGTTGGAGATCCTCTATTAGTCCAATAATCTCAAAAGCAGTTGTATAAATATAGGGTCAGGTAATACATGAATTTCCCCCCTTAGTCAATTAATTCTGTTATATTGCGTGTGTGAATTTGATAGTCAGAACCTGAGATGGAGCACCTGGGTGGCTCAGTCAGTTAAGCATTTGTCTTCAGCCCCGGTCATGATCTCAGGGTGCTGGGATCGAGCTCCACATCAGGCTCCCTGCTCAGCTAGGAGTTTGCTTCTCCCTCTCTTTGCCCCCCTGCTCATGTTCTCTCTAGCTTTCTCTCTCTTGCTCTCAAATAAATAAACAAAATCTTAGGGAAAAAAAAAAAAAAGTTTTCCAAAACATTTTTTCTCTTTCTTGACCTTGTTGCTGGACATCTACTCATTTCCCACAGGAGATAAGGATATTGTGGAATTCACTAAGAACCAGAAGCATGGTTTCCGGCAGGGAAAAGCAGTGCTGAACTAAATCAACACTCTGTGGACACTGGGGGAACAATATGGCAGACTACAAGGCCATGGATCCCAAACTGAAGTAAGCTCTAAAGAAATAACTCAAGAAATTACATAGCTAAAAACACTGAAATGAGTTTCTATTGCACTATGTGCCTGGCTAATCTCTATTCCAGCAAAGATGTGGATGGGTACATAGTTCACAGAAAGTCTTAACAATATACGAAATCTCGTGTAGAAATTCAAAAGGGTAAATTACTTGAGCAGTACATGTATTTGGGAAGTTTAATGGAATTAGTCATCATAAATTGAGAGGGCAATGCTAGCGAGGAAGTCAATTAACCATTGTGCATCAGAAGCATATATGACCACCGTCACCAGTCACAGTAATCAGAACAGTACCAAGACTCTCCAGCTGGGCTCTGTACACCATGCAGCAAACAGAAACTTCCAGTCCCAGCAAAGTAAACTGGTTCATATCTCCCTTCACATCCACTGTAGCCCAGAACAAACTGCTCCCATTTTTTAACGACCAGTTCAAACAAAGATACAGTCCCATCTTTCTAACACGTGGCAGCACACACTTCTGGTTACTTAAACTCTTCTTCCTTCCTGAGAGAACTCTGATTTTTTTTTTTTTTCATGTATCCAACCTCTTCCCTTCCATGAGCCTCCGGAGACTCTGACCTCCCACCTCCAGAAATCAATGGAGTTGGCCTGTTGGAAAACTCTTGAAAACGACTCTTCATGCCCAGGAGGGGTTTACAAGAAGAGACCGAGCTCCTTCCGCACATACTGTGTCCACAGGAGAGGCAGGCGTAGATGCAGCCCTGCTGCCAGCAGCCTGAACACAGAGCCCACCCCGAGCACCACACAGTGGGGTCATGGGAAGAACTTGGGTCTTGGAGACACCGTTGATCTTGCACCATCTCTGAGGTTCTTGGCTCAAGAAGCCAATGTTGTCTTCAACCATTTAAGTGGTGTTTCTGTTCTTGTAGCCAAATGCACCTGTCGAAAGCTCAGGAATAAAAACTGGGGACATGGAAGAGGCATGCCTTACCGGGTGCCAACTATGTCTTTCCACCTCCCCAATAATTCACTATGG